>MU397374.1:0-71889 GCA_022578865.1 Xylaria sp. FL0043 | reverse complement strand
TAAACTTAATAAAATATAATAAACTAATTAAAAAATAAATAATTAAAAAACTAAAAATATATTAATTATAAATATTATATTTTTATAGTTTAAATCGTAATATATAAATAATTTAATTAATATATAAAAATAAATAATATTAAAAAACCGGTAAATAATAAAAAAATTAATTAATTAAAGTTTATTTATTTTTTAACTTTTTGTAGCTATAAAACCTAATTAAAAATATTAATACTAAGCTAAAAATAATATTGATTAAAAAGTTTAACCGCGTTAAATATAAATCTAATAAAAAAAATAAAATAAAAAAAAACGCGTAAAACTTTAAATAAATTAAATTAAAACGTTAAAAGTATTAATAATTTTAAATATAAAAATAATTAAAAGTTTAAAATATAAATAAATAAAAGTAAAGGTTTATAAATAGCTATAAATAAATTAAAATCTCTAGCTAATAACTGCAGCTAACTTTTTTTTATTAAAAAACCTTTATAAAAAATAAAAAAAAAAAAAGAAAATTAATTAGTTAATTATTAATCAGTCAAAATAAAATAAAAAACTCATGATTAAGTTAGCAAATAAAAATAAATCGTTGTTTTGGCTTGGTTGGGCCAATTAATTGCCAATCAATCAAAATAATACTTGGGCTGTGTTGAACGCTAATCATGGTCCTGCCCAAGCCTTCCCGAACAATTACTGCTTCAACACGAATAGGGGGCTTAGAACCACCAGGAGCTCCCTGTTATGCTACCCTAGCCCCAGCAATTCTCAAATGTACTATACCTACTCTCCGGGGTATTTCTGCCCCGTAGGGATGACTACTATAACTAGTGTTCATACACTAAATGCTGTTTGGTGTTGCCCAAGGCAAGGAGAGAGATTAATTTCTGCACAAGGGTACCGCTAATAATACGCTGTGTAGTGGGTTGACCTGGGACACCTCGTCCTCTCTTTGCCAGAGCACAGTAATAGGAGGGACATTCATAATTACCACCACTGCCGAGTGCTCCGGTAGTGATGTCGTAACTGTCCCTCATGGTGGTACCGAACTTTCAGTATTCGCTGTGCCGATACTTTTGTTAGGAGGACAAGAGTATTGGGATACTGCATCGGCGACCTCATTGACGCTTAACCCGCAACCTACGGCTGCAACGATGCTACCTGGGGAGGTTCATGATCACCAACCCCCTGTGACTGGCGCAGTCAAGATGGAGGCAATTTTAGGGGGGATCCTTGGAGGCGTTATTATATTATTATCACTTGCATTCTGTTATGTTCTCCGACGCAATAAAATGAATAGAATACAAGCGGAACTAGCTAGGCGAGTCGTTCTCGAAGAGCCTAGGAAACACACTGGAAAACCTGAGTTGGAAGGGAGCAAAGCCTATGTTTACACCACCAAACCAGAGATGGACGCCAACGCGACGAGGGCCGAGCTTGAGGGTGGTCATGTAGAGGATCGTGGCGACGGCATCTACGTATGGAAACCTGAACTCGAGGGAACCCCGGGCACAGAGCGACATAGGGGTGCACATGTCAGGAAGAAATCGGAATTGGGGAACCTTGTTGGAAACATGCACTTCTGCCGCACAACAGAGCCGAATGAATCTGAAGCAATTTCAGGATCATAGCATTCCACAGAGGAAAGAAGGCCGCGCTGAATTGTCTCCAAGGGAGAGAGGCAGGAGCAGTGTCGGCGCGAGATGGTAACGCTAGCGCTGTGTACTATATGAGTCCCTTTCTAGTCGTTCTCTTTGTAGTCACCGGCGTCGGGGAGTGCTTAAGGATTGCAAGGCTTATGAGGGTTTGCAAAGGCATTTGAGACAACTGGGGTCTGGGTTTCAATTCTTTAGCATCATCTTTTTAAAGAAAATTGACATCATCTCATTGGACCAACTTATTGAATAAACTCAGCGACGAGCCTGCACATGGATGGTCTCATCAAGACGGTTACGAAGCAGCACTGTATACGCGGTGGAAAATAAGCTGCGGTCTACTTCCTAGAACAATGAACAATATAAGAAACTGGGAGCTTTGGTAATCTAAAGGCATGTAATTAAATCCAACTCGTGAAGAGTGAAATCTTTGCCATCGCGACATTCAGCTCTCTACGTTAGCTCATCGTCTCAAGTAGCTTCTTTTACCTTCTTTCGGAGCCGACCTAGTCACCTCGTGACCGAACTGCTCCTCCAAGCTTCCATTATACCACCCACTTTACTTCAGTTGGTCATAAGATCCTCCAACAATCTTCGAGAAAGGCGTAGAGAAAATCCGTAGCTAAACTAACAGAAGCAGAAGCGGAAGCAGAAACACAAAGACGAAGCTTAAAGATCACCGAAGATTAATAGCAGTCTATTGCACTTTGGCTGAAGCGGAATGAATGCCTAAGCTAATCTTAACTAAAACTGCAGTTGAAGCCGCGACCATTAATCTGCCATTTACTTGATTTTACTCGATTGATAAGATATGAGTCAATCAGCGATTGGAAGCGACTTAAGAGGCAACCAATGCAGCACACACATACACAAGCTCTCTCTCTCTCTCTCTCTCTCTCTCTCTCTAAACACATACACACACATTAAGACAGTGTCGACATCTTCATCCTCGCAGGTCGTCTATACCATGACAGCACCAGAGACTACGTTACCGTATCAATGAGAACGCCAATCGTAATCTTGGAACGATGAAGTACTTAGGTATGAGACACGGACTACTGCCGGATCACCATAAGCTGGAGTTGGGGTTAAACTTGTAGTTGGAGCGGATGGAGTGAATGGAGTGAATGAGCGAGTGAGTGAGTGAGTGGGCCAGAGAAACATGAACAAACACTTGCATATAGATAGACACACAAACACAAATATACAGACCTACAGGACCATGGAGGTAGGCAGATTAACTAAGTGATTCACTAATTACGAGGTAGGCAGGTAGGGCAGGTAGGGCAGGTAGGGCAGGCAGATAGGCAGTGTATCCTGCTCCGCATGCACGAAAATGCGACGGGACACTAGGTAGCTAGCTACGTTTATTTTACTACCTACCTACGTAACTGCCGTAGCGTACTGTAGCACTGTAAACAAATCCCTGCGTGGAGAAAATGGAGATGGAAAGGGCCGACAGCATGTTATAGCCTTTGCTCCCCCATTCCCATCCTCATTTTCGGCTTCTTTCTTGTTCTCTTAGATTTGACTTATTCTCTGTCTGGGTTCTGATACCTATTGACATCCCACTTCAGGGAAAGATCTCACTTTCAATCGGGCGAAATGTCTCGAAAGCATGGGGAGGGAATTAAACTACGCAATCGTTCTGATCATCAATTACCTCACTGAAGAGTAAGTACGCTATTCTTATAAACGCCCTCCTTACCCTTATTTACTCCCTTTCCGTCCGTGACGAGCATGACTAACGTTACGCAAAACGAAGGGATACCCAAGTGCAGACTACTGTCTGATGCCGACTCTTTTAGTTCACCTTCGCCTATCTACCCGATAACACGCAACTGTTGCTTTACGTGACGGTGTAGCCGCCGTCGACGCGCAGGTCGGCGCCCGTGACGTACTGGCTGGCGTCGGAGAGCAGGAAGGTCACGGGACCCATGAGGTCGACGGGCTGTCCCATCTTACCCTGCGGGATCAGAGATGTCCACTGCTTCTTCAGCTCCGGGTTGTCGTCGAGGATCTTCTCGGTTCTGTGCAATTATGCGTCAGAAGCATGGAACAACTGAGACGAAGACGGAAGAGGGAGAGGGAGGGAGGAAAAGAACTTACAGAGCTGTCAACATGTAACCGGGGGAGATGCAGTTCACCCTGATGCCGGCATGTGCCCACTCGACGGCGAGCGAAGCGGCCATGTGTCGCACGGCGGCCTTGGCGCTGTTGTAAGGACTGTATCGCGAACCCTGGTCAGCTTTTCCGTTCCGTCCATCCATTCACACCCGGGCACTGAAAGGTTAAGGTCACTCACGCTTGGGGCTGGGGCACGTTGACGATGCTGCCGCTCATGCTGCCGATGAAGACCATGCTGCCCTGGGCCTTGCGGGCCATGAGGTGCTTGGCGATGGCGATGGCGAACAGGTAGGTGCCGTCGACGTTGACGGCCCACAGCTTGCGCATGCGGTCGATGGGGTAGTCGACGGCGTTGTAGTTCTCGGTGAAGCCGGCGCTGGTGACGAGGTTGTCGATCTGGCCGTGCTCCTTGATGATCTCGTCGATGCACGACTGCACCGAGTCGGCGTCGGACACGTCGGCGTAGTGCGCCGTGACCTTGGGGATGCGCGACGAGCCCGGGTTCTCCCGGCGGAAGAGGTGGACGAGCTCGAGCGCCTGCTTCTCGGCTTCCTCTTCTGTTTTTTTTGCGTGGACATGGTCAGCGAGTCCGGCCAGCTTCAGATCCTCACTACTACCAGCTGCTATTACTGATTCTACACTCAATGCTTCATCAAGAGCTCGGAGAGTGCAGAGAGCGCCCAGGGAGTGAAGGGCAATAGGGGTTGGGGTTATGAGGGGGAAAAGGGGCAGGACTCACTGTTCATGTCGACGATGGCGAGGTTAGCACCGCTGATGACCATACCCTGGCCCATGACGAGACCGAGGCCTCTCGCGCCGCCGGTGACGACGCCGACCTTGCCCTCGAGCGAGAAAGAGGCGAGGGTGCGCTTCATGTGCATGCCACCGCGACCGGTGACGGGGACCGAGGACGGCAGCTCGCCCTCCTCGGGATACTCGACCGTGATAGAGTCGTCGGTACGGGCAAAGGCGCCGGGCCCTGATTGTCGCTTGTCCTTGTTGGGCGGCGTCGCCAAGGGCTGCTGTGTGTGGAAGAGGGCCGTGGCGGTCTGGCGAGGAAGAGCGGCGCCTGCAGAGCGCAGGGCCCGTGTGGATGTGCGGACGAGTTGTCGTGAGAACATCTTGGGTGTGTGATTGTGTGGTTAAGGTGTCAATTGGCAATGGGCAACTGACGGTCAATTGACTGAAGTGTCCTGGCTGGCGATGATGCCGCGCCGTGTCGTGTCGTTGTCGTGTTGTCGTGGTATATGCAAGGGCGACGACAACGACGATGATGTTTGATGTTGATGAGGGGGTCTTTGGAGAATGGACTAGCTGGAATAAGAGATGGGGGCCGATGAGGGGAAAAGAAGGAAGCTCTAGTCTATCTGTCTGTCTATCGTCTAGCCTCGATCTATCTAGGGGTAGAGTGTAAGCAGGTGTTGACGATCCTCGCCTGTGTAATGATGTAGTATTAAATCTTGTATTTTGGTAGGTATGCAGAACAGCTTGTGTTGTTGCTTTTTTCCCTTCTTTGAGCAGCACTTCAGTAATAGTAAGTCGTAGGGCGTAATAGGGTCTTCGCGGTGTCTGTTCTGTTGTTGCGCAATGACGTAAGGCCGGTGAACACCAATTGCCTTCAAAAGGATAGCTGTTGATCAATTCTATGCAAATCTCGCCGGTGGTCAGAAGTGGAAGAAAGGATCAGAACACGAGTAGTAGTATGAAGAGAGACGATGGGAGGAGGAAGGATAGAAAACACACGAGCATGAAATAAATAAGGCAAACAAATTGTTAGTGATCTGGGTCAGGGCAGCTTGCCCGCCTACTACCACTGCTGCTACAACACTATCGACTCCCCTAAAAAAACTCACGATCTTTTTTTTTCGGGTCATGCACTCAGACAAGGTAATAAGAATTTCTGGGTCCCTCATGTGAACATTCCTGCAGATCCCTCCTGCAGCACCACAACCTTGCCGGCTCTGCACACCGCAATGCTAACTGCTAACTAACCACTGCACCAAGGAGCTGTCTCTCCTTATCATGTGCATTTTGGCGCTGCCCACTTAACACGGCCAGCGCGAGGTCTAGACTGAGTCGAGTAAATCGAGGGGCCTCTTCTTTTTTGTGGTGGTAACCCACGAACGGAACACGAAGTACTACAATGGGCCAAAGACCGGCGAGAACGGACCCGACAAGGAATAGGGGAGTTGTGGGGACCTATGGTGGGGTTGATTTGCTGATTGCTTGAACCGGCCCCCCGGTCGCCTTGGCGAGCGACTTTGTGCACTTCCCCATATTCTAGACCAAGCCAAGTCGAAGGAACTATTGTAAGATGGTACGGGGGGAGAGAATAGAGAGTGAATGAAAATATATGGTCAAGAATACTTACTCGATCATCTTCGTATCATCGTCGCGACAGGGCCGCAACTTGCTATATAAATACTTTAGACATTTACTATATCCATGATTAGAACAACTATATATACGACAATGGAAGTTACCAATTCTATCTAAAGTTGGCTTGTACAGGCCAACGAGACCTTCTAAGACCAACATAAGTTAAACTAAATTACTGGATAGGTAACTATTGAATTTATGAACGTAACTCTGTGTAATATAGTAGTTGATAGTCAAATAACTATGACTCGCGAATGAATAGGAGTCTAGGTTAAGATTTTGACATTTTAGCATGGCTTTTACTTATTCTACACAGATGAATTGTACTATCTACTGCTAGCATAGCCCTTAGTCTTGTGTAGTAAATATAGGACAACGCCCACGATCTAGACACTGGATATTATATATATCGGTGAGGGAAGGTTATTGCAAATTGAAATGGTTATCGGAATCCATCTGCTCTTATACATACCCAGGTACGGTAATAAGTCAGTACACTCGACATCAAAACCAAGAATCAACCAAGCAAGCCAAGTTCCGCCACGGCGGATAACTGGGTGATAATGCATGCATCATCCACATCATCTACCATCGTCCTCATTATTTTACCATCATCAGCATCAGCCTCCACGGTGGCACCGCATCTCGGTACCGCGCAACTACATAATAACTACACAGATACATAAGTAATAAACTGCGTTACCAAATCTTCCCGGAAGCCTCGTCCGGCCGACTCTGAAACACGAAACACCGCCCTCGTGCAGTATCGTGACTATGTGATTAGCTGTCCAGCTAGGTGGGTAGGTGGTGAGGGGAGAGCATAGATGGATGATCCCCGGCCATCCCGCGCATGTAACTCAGTAAGCCACTACACAAGCGTGTACCTACCCGCATCGCGCCCCCCACATCCGATACCCAGGGAATAACTCTGTCGATCGCACAGGTGTTGGAACCCACTCAGTCGAGAAAGTAAAAAAGTTGAATTTTCAGGGGTCCCTCCGCATCTCGGAGCTAGCTACTGTACTAGCCACTCCAAAAAAGTCTCGTCCGTTATTTGTTGAGGTCTGCTCAGCCAGTTATAAATCAAAATAGTCTGCGAAAACTACATAACATTTAGGAAGGTTCATCTTTTATATATTTCATCTTTTTTCATTTTTTGACCATGGATTGCGGCATAGCTTGCACTTTTATAAACAAGGATATTTTTAGTCATCGAGAATCGTGGATGAGACTTTTGAAATGATTAAAAGAAGCGATACAGTCCTGCTCACCAGAATCGATGGGCTTTTAGCTTACTCGCTTTTCATTCACCAAAGATAATGAATTTCCCAGTCAGTCAATTTATAAATTATCTAATTAATTATATAGATTAAAGACGTAGCTCGTGGTTTTTCTCATCTCGCCATTGCCTCTTAATTGCTCCTAGGGACGCAGGTTGCAAAGGTAGAAGAAAAATACATAAAGAAGCTACCTGAAGATATACGTATAGGTAGGTAACGAGGTATCATCAATAAATAATATCGTAAGAAAGACCCAAAGAATACAGTCGGTCGGTCGGGAAGTCCCTGTCCCTGTCCTTTTTTCTTTTTACATTTTGCGCCGTCCAATCCTAGCGTAGCCATGCCATGTGTCTATTCAATGCATATCCGTGCTAGCTCTCTCGTGTAGCAATCCAAGCGTGAGAAAGATCAAGAATGTCCTAAATTTGGTATCACCGCCGTGTATCGCTTCGTCTCCGCAGCTCCGCCCTCAAAGCCCCCTTATGTCCCCCTGGTGCAGAGGAAAGATAATGAAAACTGGTCAGTTGCACGTCGCCTTACACTGAAGGTTGGTGCCGCCTCTTGACCAACACCTTGCGCTCCCTCCTCCTCCTCGTTTTCGACGTGTCCTACTCGTCTAGCCTGAACATGCGGCGGAGCGCTCCGAACTTTTTCTTCTTGAGCACACTAGGGTTGTCCACGCTAGCGTTCTCGTAATCATGATTCTCGTTGTTTGGGTTGGTCCCCAGGCTGAAGCTTCTTTTATTGTGGAAAAGAGGGCGTTCAAGCGTGCCCGTCGTAGCACTTCGACTAAACAGGTTACCAGCCGACGTTGGACGCTGCAAGTCCCCGTTCTCACTGCGACCCATGGACGTCCTCTTCTGCAGTTTCGGGCTCGAGGATTGTTCGCCGCGCAACTCCTTCAGTTGTCCCGGATCCCGCTCGAGTTTCGTATCACGCCGCGCAGCACTATCGACGATCTCCCGTTGGATTTTGCCACTTTGATCCGCTCTTCTGTTGAGTCGGAGCCTACTCATAAAGGATCCACGTTTGTCCTTCGCGGGAAGTGCTGGGGACGTCAGCGAGGTAGTGAATGCGCCTCGGCCAGACCGGGAGCGACCCAAAGTCGAGGTACCAATAGCTCCGGAACTTTGGCGTGCTGGTGCTAACCGAGTAGCGAAATCATTGGTGGCTACTCTGCTCTGAGGCGTGTTCAGCAGACTCGGCATTGGATCATCATCATCGTCGTCGTCGCTATCAGGTAGATCGGGCGAGTCTTCTTCGACTTCGGGCACCGGTGCAGGTCGGGAAAGGCTGGGTGCTGTAGCAGAACTGCGGAGGGTAGCTTTCCCTAGTGATTTAGACCCTCTTGAAGAAGGCGGCCGGGTCTCTTCTTCGTCGCTTGAGTCCTCGAGGCGGCTTCGAAATCTCGCGAATGCTCCTTCGTCTTCATCACTTGAATCATCGAAGCGACTAGTGAACTTGGAGCTCTTGGCAGCGGACTTGGTGGACCGCCCGAATAAAGGGAAATGTACCGAGGACCGTTTCCCTTCATGATTAGATTCGCTATTGGATCTCAAGGTCCGCTTCATGCCGCCGGGCGAGGAAGTTGTGAAACTGCCATGCTGTTCAGACCGAGCAGTTGACCCAGCTGGAGATAACGACCGTAGGCTGAACCGGCCGGAACCACCGGTGGACTCGTGACGTGGCTGAGTAAAAGAGCCTTGGCGCATTGTCTTACGAAATGCTGAAGTGCCACTGGCGGAAGGACGGCTACGTTTGAAGCTGCTATCACTGCCGTCAGATCCTCGTCGCTGCAAAACGGGCTTGACCTGTGTAGTAGTGGATGGGCTGTCGGCAATTGGCTGTCTCGCTGCGTGTGGCTGGTCTTTTCCAGCTTGATATCCACTAGACATCGATGACTTGGCTGTTGGTGTTTTGACCGAAGTTGTTTGGCGGGTGGAAGGTTTCGTCACGTTCTGAGCTCCTCCATTCGACCTCATTGTTTTACGCATCCCCGTCTGAGACTGCGCGCTCGGAGCCTTCGTTGGTTGATGATCTCTGAGCGACGTTCGCATGTAGGATTGTGGGTGTTTAGCTTTGTCCTGGACCAGAGACGCTTGCAAAGCCAGTTGTTTCGGCTCTGAAGTCTTTCTTCTGCTGCTGTTCCGACGAACGGGCTGAGATGCCTCTTCACCATCGCCATCGGCACCGGCTTCTTCCGCTGCCTCAAGTTCAAGTTGGCGTCGTTTTTCAGCTGTCAAACTACGCCAAAAGGCCTTTGCTTGTTCCCAGTCATTAGCATCTCGAGGCGGTTTTGGCTGCTCCTGGCTTGGCAAACCGTCCTTGGACAGGACATCATGCCTCGACTTGCTGATAATGATTGCTGTTGGTGATGTCTCTGGAACCTTGGGAATCTTCTGTTTCGACTCTTCATTGATCGGACTTTCAACAATTGCGTCTAAGGACATGAACCCGCTGGAGTCAAGATCGGGAATATCTTCATAAGCATCACTATAGACGCTCTCGTCGGATTCGTCTGCAATGTTATCGTCTAAGCTTGCTACAGGCGTAGTTGTGCTGAGCGTAGTTTGAGGTAAATGTTCCGCCTGGTCGGATTCTACAGCTGTTATAGCAGGTTCAAAGATGGTAGCGCTGGTATCATCTTTTGGAGCTTCAACCTGGCTATCGCCACTTGTATCAGATACTGAGTCAGGAAAGCCACCTGGAACATCGAAGTATTGAGGAGTCGCCGAGCCAGCTGCACGGGAATCATGTCCGGCGGACATGGGACTTGGCTGGATAATCGAAATCTGTGGGACATCCTGCTCTAATACAGTCGCTTCTTCGCGGGTTCCCTCAGATTTAGCTCGAGAACTGTCAATGGGAGTCGGGGTGCTTTGGCTGCTGCTGTCGTGTACATCTGGCTGTGTTAACTGCGGGGTTTCACCTTGTACCGTGCTGTCGGTATGTTCAATGTAGTCGGAGTCTTGGGTGCTATCTGAACTGTATCCTGATCCTTCAATGGAGGTGACTACCGGGGGCAACGGTTCCCTAAAACGTGAAATATTTGCTGCATTGCGAGAAGCTTGATCTTGGACTAACAATGCGCCAATAGCCTGGTCACTGGACTGACCTAGAGGAGGATCTTCTGTAGTTTCCGATTCGTTGAGCGTGCTGGCGCTTTGGGGCCGGAGCTCTGGAGAGGATGGAATCGCTGGCGAATACGCGGGTTCGAGCGGCCGAACAAGAGTCCGTTCCCCTTGCTCACGTACTTTCTTCTCTCGAATACTGCCAAAGCTCGGTAGGGCTGGTCGTGGCTTCATGATCTCGTCATCGTCTAGGGCAATTTCTTTCTTCTTGCTGCGTCCAATATTACTGAACCAGGCTCGTTTGTGCCCCTGGGGGCTGGGGGTAGCTTGGGAATCTTCACCTGCCGGTGTTGAATCACCAACGACTACCGTGCTCTGGTCGTCAAAGCTTACACGAACCGATTTCTTGCGGAATGCAGCGGGCTCGTCTTTCCGATCCGGGGAAACAGCGCCAGACCGGGAGGGATCTGACGCGTTATCCGACGGCGAGGTCTCCCGCTGCACTGAACTAGTCCGTTTCATAGCGGACTTTATGGGGGATGCCGACCGAGAGAGAGGAGTATGTTTTACGGCGAGCTTTTCTGCAGGTTCGGGTGCGAATCGAGCTTGCCGCGCAGGGCTATTCGAGTTCGAACGCCTCAAGTCACCCTTTTCTGCTGCCAGCCCGACTATAGGCCGATTCTCCGGAACCATTACCTTCTGCTCGCCGTGGACTTCTGGTGATGCGGAATCCTCGATTGTTGCTGAAGGGCGAGATTCTTCCGTGGGCTCGCCATGGTCAGGCGTTTGACTAGGCTGTGGGGACTGAGACTCTTCAAATAGCACCTGTCGCGTAGGCATAGAGTCCAGCACGTCGCGCACAGTCTGCGACGGCTCGGAAGAGCGGTCGCTCGTACCAGATTTCCCAGCATTGACTGGAGGCTTGTCTTGGACGGTTTCTACCGGATTCAGCGCTGAGTGGCTTTCGGGCCGGACATCGCTCGCTTGCTCACTCATAGTCTCGTGTGTTAACGGCGTTGAACTCTGACATATTGACCACATTGACTCGGGTGACTGAGTTGGGCTGGTTTGATCGACGGGGATTTCTGTCGTTGCGACTGATTTGGCCTCGGATGCTTCCTTGCGGGGTTTTTCTTCTGCAGTAGACGATATTTCAGTAGTAGGTTGTTCTCGCCTTGTCGATTCGCGTAAACTTTTGTTCTCGTCTACCATAGTTCCCCTCGCTCTGGCGACGGTACCTTTAGCAAGTTGACTTCCTTCTCTCTGCAAGTTGCCGTCCCTCCTTCTTTTCGGGGGGTTCTCTGCGGCCTGCCGGATTTGAAATTCCACGGCCTCTTCGACCTGGGCCTTTGGAACCATTCTCCTGGAATTCGGATCGTATACCAGCTGCCGGCCCGTTTGCGCACCGGCAGCGGGCGGTGGTCCTTTACTCGGGCTCGAAAGAGCAGAGGTTGGCGGGCGATTTGATGCCACTTTGCTAACAGGTTTGGAGACTGAAGCCGGAGAGGGGGGAGAGGTCGGCGGTGATTGAGGGCGGAAAGTTGTCGGGTAAGAGAAGTTGATTGAATTTCGGCTGTCTGACCTGGCAGGCGGCGAGGCGACAGCATTCGGACGGAGCTGGGCCGAATTCGCCGCTCTCATGATAGAGTCCGAGGTTCGCACGTTGCTCACATCGCCGGTTGGTTGAACGTACCAGGAAGGGTGCTCGTCGGCCATCTTCTGGGAGGCCGTGCGGAAGGTCTGCATGCCCACTCCGGCCGCTCTGGATCTTGGCGTCGCCGCCGCCGAACCCCCGTGGCCATCGGGAATGCGAGGAACAGGTGGTTCTGGCTCGTGGGTACCCGGCGCCGCGGTTCGATGGGGAGAAGGGGATCGAAAGGTGCGTTCCGTCATACTTGCCGAGCTCCCTCGTCTCTCAAGACGTCCGTGGCCATTGGCCAACCGGGCACTCCCCGACGACGACACCGAGGTGCTCCGACGGGCGGTCCGTTTCGTCTGGACCTCGGCGACATTGGTAGGCGTGTGCGGACGAGCTCGGAGGGCAGCGGCAGCGGCGGCAGAGGACAGCGCCTTGTTCGGATTCTGGTTGACGGCAGACATAAAGGCGGACGCTGCGGCGGTTGTCGCATTTGGGTTCGCGGTAGCCGAGTTCAGAGGCTGCAAAGATTAGTCATGCGATCTGCGCATAAGTGGGATGGAGTGGTATGCGAGATAGGGATTAGGATCTCCATCACGACATGAGCCTATGGGCTATGGGAGGGAAGGAAGAAGGGGACATGGAATAAAGATGGACATGGATATTGTGACATGGGTAAGCCAGACCCGGCGGCTTGGATAAGTCAAGTTAAGACAGGCTAAGAAAGACAAGACAAGACAAAGGAAACCCATACCGTGGCTGGAGGTCGGCGTCTCCGCGAGCCGCCAAACATGATGTAGCCGTAACGTGGGATGCGCGCGCGCAAGGCTCAGGGTCTACATAAGGAGCGAGACGTGTGACTTGGGGCTCGGTACTATATATGTACGTATGACGGAACCTGCATGGGGTTGAGGATAGGTAGGTATGTAGTAGTAAGGAAGGGCAGGTAAAAGAAGTATGAATATGCGTGGCGATCAAAAAAGAAATGAAAAAGTAACGTTAAGTGTTAAGAGAATGAGTAGATACTTCAAGACACAGAGAACCACCGCTAGACAATGTGTTGGAGACTACCTATGTGTGTGTGGGTGGGTGTGTCTGCATATCAGCTCGAGAATGTATGGGCTTTAGGAGAGGATATACAGAATTGGGTGAGAAAGCAAGGGAGTGGTTTGAAATTGATTGAGGCAAAATAATTTTATGATATGGGGCCCGGCGCAAAGTAGAGTGGAGTGAGGTAGGTAAGTGAAAGTGATGCGATGCGGTTTGGCGATGAAGCCACGCTACAGCACGCTAACCTGGTAGCTGGCCCCTTTGGGCACCTCTGCCTCCTGCTGTTGCGCTCCCTGATGACGCAGGAAGGGTATCGAGGGTAGAGACTAAAGCCCAATCAAGAAAGGGCTCCCCATCCGCTTACGGCTAGTGTGCATCTCGGTCCTCCGTCCTGTGGAGCTGCCTCACTTGACGAGAATTACATATTGTCCTGTAAGTGCAGTGTACACGATCTAATATCCAGAAAAAAGAGAAATGAAAAACGAGTAGCTTCCCTACCTCAGTTATAGATATCAGCTTACTGCAACTTGTAGGCGCTTTAAGAATAAAACTGCTGTGGGTGACAGCACTCTTACTCTTGTCCTCTAGGCCTTGTGACGTCACTCTGTATGCACTAGCACAATTAAGGTAGCTGGTCTAACTAATCTCGGGATTTTACCTTAATTACTTGTTACCGTATTGGGATTTCGAAGTACCTACTAAGTTAGGTGGGTACCAAACTCACAAACATTCTTCCACGATCAGACACGATACATATGTCCAACAATGCAAGCCAGTTAGCCGTGCGCACATGAGATAATAAAGCCTATGCACATCGAGGCTCCCGCGTATGCTGTTGGCAATACTGTCTCCGACGCAGGACCAGCTCCTCCAAGTGCAGCAGCTAGACAGGCAGCTGATGTGAGGAGGGGGGTTTATGATTCTACCTGCACTACGGATAGCCATAAGATGACTCAGTGTCCCCCCTTTTCATGGAATACCGCCATACAAGAATTTAGACACGCTAATATGCCTCTATACTCTAATGTCTTCTCCACCGCGCGCTGTCGTCCAGACCGTAAAGCTCAAGGACTCATGTCCTGTCCTACACGTTGCACGTGGTCAGCTTCATAATGCAACAATGCGCTCCTAGTGTCGTTCTACAATGGTAAATCAAGAACCAAGCAGTCTATCGCAAGCGTCGTGGGAATCCATCAAAACTCCATCCACATATTCCACGGACTAGAGACCGGCCAGTTCCCATGGAGCAATTGTTGAGTCCCCATCCACTTCCCAGCAAAGACACACAAAAGCAATAAGAATTGGTGTCAATAGGAATTGGTGATAACAAGATCTGCGGTAGAAGAGAAGGCGGAGAGAAAGAGTTATTCAACAGGCAGATTCTGACTTAAGAGGTCGATGATAGCGATACATTGCACCTATGCTTCTCTGTTCGGTCGCCCACCTCCGGCATCCGGACCGCCTGCCTGAGCTTGGGAGGTGGGCTGTGGATGTGCCTCATCAGATAGTAACGCAGGTAATTCGTCCTCGTGGGAGAGATGGTCATCGTAATTCTCTTCCGAGTCAAATGCCTCGCTGCGGATCTCCTCGCCATCTTCGTGATCATGCTGATGGGCAACCGCGGCATGATGCTGCGCATCGTTAGCCAGTACGGAAGTGCGATCCGACATGTTATTTTTGGTGCTCGCCCTGTTACTAGTGCTGGCCTTCTTGCCCTTCCGTGACTTCATCTTTGCTTTCTCCAAGAGACGACGCCTCTCTGCTTCTTCCCGGCGACGGCGACGGTCTTTGATTTCATATTGACGAATCAAAGCTTCGGGCGGATGGCCGAAGATGAGCTCATACTCACAGAACTCACAAAGGTAATAATTTTCTGGGGTTGGTGGATGATGCATATTTTGGTACTCCGTTTCCCTCCGTCGCTGCCTCGCAGCACGTAGAAGAGAGTTGCCGCGTCGCTTAGGCTTCTTTGGGGGAACTGCTGCACTTGGTGCTCCTTTCCCGGTGCTATCACCTGGTTGATGTGTGCTACCGGGTCCTGCTGAATTTGGGGACAAGCCGGACTGGGTCTGCGTACCTCTCGTGGTGACGCCATGGTAATCAGCCGCAGTCCCAGGCTGGTGAGCGCGATGAGAGCCGGCCATGCCGTGAGGAGCAGGATCTGACCCAGGCCAAGAAACAGGATTCTGCGAGCCGAAGGTGAAAGTAAATTGCGTAGACGAACGAGGGCTAGGTTTTGTAGGCAATTGCTGTTGCAAAAGGCTAATGTTTTCCTGCCCCGTGGGTACCGGAAGCTTCTCGGCACTGGCAATAGCAGTGGAGATAATACCGAGGTTTTCTGATTAATAGGCGGAGGTAAGCATATTGTCATCGTGGATGCTAACAACTGTCTAGACAATGGAGATAGAATCATGTAGAGAACCAGAGGAACAGGGGAAAGCATTTATGGGAGAAGTCAAGGGAGAAGAACTTGGGAAGCTGGGGAGGGATGCACAGGCTTGCACTTACCCGCCGGGGGGGAAGGATATTGACCTGCGGAGCGCAGCTTCATGTTGCGTCCAGTCCAATTGGCATTGGAATCGGACAGAGCACGTAGAGGGCTCCTGCCGTTTCGTATCCTGCCATATCTCCCTCTACCAGGCCCAGATATCCCCTGTCCGTTGCTGAGAGGTCCGCCAGATTGGTAATACGGAGTACTTGTTAGGACATGGTCCCCACCATCATCATCTGCCGTGGCCGGAGGCGACGGCATCCCAAACGAAGCCGGTTCGCTAAGCACATGTGTACCGTTCAGGATGGTCTCTCCGGCAATTGGTATTTTCCTCTTCTTCTTGTTATTTGTGTTTTCGAACGAGTCATATCCATCGGCAGAAGACGTTGTTGATGGTGGTGGCTGCGGTTTCGGTTGTCTTGGTTGCCCAGACCTCTGGGCAGCGCGAAATCCATGCTCTCCCGGCTCATACAATCCTCGGGTGCCCAGCGCCCGTCTAGCCTGTGCCATCAGCGGATCATCGTCACGACTCGCCACGAGACCATTCCTACGGAATCCAGCGTCGCCCGAGACGAGTTTGAATGCACTATCCCGGCCGAGCGTGCCCGCTAGGTCCGTACTGGCGGACGCGGAGTCTTCACGTGCGTGGTATGGGTACACAAAAAGGGGCGTCGTAGCTTGGGGTGCCGGGGGGTATTTGATACTCTCGGCCACATCCGGAGAAAGTCGCTCTCGCAGCCGACGTTTGGGCAGCGGTCGGATCGGCCGGTCAGGGAATAACGATGAAGAAGGTTCTGTTGACATATTCTCATGGGTGCCTAAAACGCCGTATCGCGAAAATATTAGCCACAAAGACTTGACGGCATGCATCAGTATAGAGCTGGTCATGATGAACGCTAGAGAAGTAATGGCTGCAGTAGTAGTTGTAGTAGTAGTAGGAGTAGCAGTAGCAGCAGCACTTGATTTAAAGAGCAGACGAAATGCAATGCTAAAACTGAGGCCAAGCATACCATCCTTGTTCCGCAACGATGCCGTGGAAGAGCTCACTAGAGCCGCCGAGAGCATTAGGGAGAAGGAGGTAGGGGTCTCGGTCATGGTGAAGGTGAAGGTGCCATGTTGGACGGGTCGACCTGCTCTGGGACTAGCGAGGGTGTCGAGGACCACCTACCCATTACATATCGTTCACAATGCGAGTACGAACACATACACGCTCTATCCCAACGGAAAGCCCAACTGGTGCAGCCTGAGACGAACCAGCAATCTCGATCCAGACAGGACGGGACAGCCGGGGAAGTCGCCGAAGGTGCGGACGGTTTTTACAACAAAGCGAAGCGAGACAACGGTCGAGGGCTCGTCTTTGGGATGGGCTAGCAAGCAGCTCCTTGAATTCTTCTTCTTGAACTTTTGGATTTCCGGATTCTCAGTGTCTCCTATTTTACAAAACAGTTGTGAAATTAACACTCTGGCCCAGACAAGCGGAACGTGGCCGGGACGGGGTTGTGTGGGTGAGTGGGGAGGAATTGTTATTATGTGGCATCCATAGGGAGGTGATACAGAAGAAGCTGGTCCCGGACACGTGGAAATATGATGTAACAACGAGAACATATGTGTGTCCAAAACGTACAGCGAGTGATAGGCTGGCAGCGAGGCAGCCAAATGTAGCGACAAGCAAGGGGTCAGACGATGTGACGAGCTTGGACAGGATCCGGAGTCGTCAAGCAGCAGAGTTCCCAGGCCAAGCAAGCGAGCGAGCGAGCGAGCGAGCGAGGGAGGTGTACAAGTCGACGTGAGGGTCCCAATGCAGAGAGCGGGACGGACGGACGGGCGGGCGGCACGAGGCGCCACAACTCCGGTCTTCGGTACTATGTTGGTGGGATACTGGCTTTGGCGATTAGAAGCTGGCGCTGAGTCGTCGAGATCAAGGTCGGAGCTGGGAGCTGGGAGCTGGAGTTAAAGCTGAAGCCGGGAGAAGGAGAGCAAGTAGGTAAGTATGTCGAGTGATACAAGAGAGGAGTGGCGTATCGGTCGGTTGTCGGTGCAGGTTGTAGGTGGTGGTCGGGTTCACCCTGGTCTTCGTCTTAGTCTGTCTACCTTGTCTGTCTCAGGCAGGGTTATGGTATCGAGTCTAAGGTTTTGTATTGTAGTGTACTGTATTGTATTGTATGTGTGGTTAAAGTCAGTGTTGTTGGTAGTAGTATGGCAATGGGCAGTAATAGTAGCAGTCAAGTAGTGTAGTAGTAGTAGTATGGGCATGTATGGGCAATAATGACAGAAGGGGTTGTTAAAAGCACATGTGCTCTGTGTGGGATGAAGTGTGGCCATAAGGGGGGCATGGGGCAAAGGTACCTTAGGCTCAAGCGGTTTGGTGGGGGAATAGTTACCGCGAGCGAGTTGGGTCACGGTGCCCAGGTGGGGCCAGGGGCTAGGTGCCATCCGCTACCATCCGCTACCATCCGCGCAACTGTAGGTACATCTCCGGTCTCATAGGCCAGATCCAGGTACATATCTATGATGCCTGGGTCAGGTACATACCCAGCCGTCCCTGTAAGTGAGCGAGCACAATACTAAGTAAGGCGTCAACTAACTCAACACCTGCTGAGGAGGTAGGTAAGTATGTACCTTACTGTTCAAAATTGCAGCTGATAAGACACATGTATGTGGAGGGTTTAAGGTAGTAGGTAAGGTGTATAAGCGGACAGCGGTCTTCAACCATTGACCTTTTGATTACCAACCAGCAAGCCGTACGTCCCGCTCGGGTCATTGGCAACATGGAAGACCGAGGCAGCTCAGAACTCTGTGCTAACAATCTATGAGATCTTCCATAGAGTACTAGTCAGGTTATTGCGCACATCTACTACTACCTTACCTTCCTACTATGTATCAGCATATCGTTCGCATTGCTTCTCGCCGCCCACCAGCTCCCCAGAAAGGCCTCTCACGTAATAGCACGCCAACAGCAACAACGCCAGAAGAAACACACCGAAAACAGCAAACATCATCATATGTGCATTATCTCAGAGCAGGGTCTCAGAGAAAACGGTGCAACTCTCAAAACATACACGCAGATGTCTGTGAGAGCGCAATTGAGACGTCTAGCTACGTCAGCTTTCGAACTTTCAAGCTACAGGGGACAGTATTAGTACCGGAGATGGACTGTATGCCCCGCGCCAGCTGATTGGCTGATACAATGGAACCTCCCGGACGCGGGCCAATCTGGGTCGAGCGGCTTGGCCAGCTGTTCGACACTGCGGTTGCTCCTGCCACTGCCAGCCCGTGCCGTTGCAGGGTGCATACGGTGCTAACACAGCAGAGCTGCCAACCAATGCACACCGGGTACAGGCAAACGGGTACCTCGCGCCGCTGAAACTAGGTACCTACCTACCCCCCAACTGCGCTGCGCTGGACCCTAACTTGCCTGTAGAGCTGCGCAGTACCACCTGTACGTAGCTGTAGGGGTACTTCTCCGGAGGTTTTTACGTGCTGGGTGAGCTCTGCTCTCTCTCACTCTCTCCCCAAGCCAACGCCAAAAAAGTGACCCTCTTGCTTGCTCGCACACATGCATGTCCCTCGCCGCAGACCAGGCACTTTGGACTATTCGGCCTTTTTTTCCTACCACACTCTCTTGTCTCTCTTACCTCCCTCTCCCTCTCCCGCCCTTCTTCCCCTCGAATTATCGCCATGATCTGTTGGTTCAGCGTCGGGGCATTTGTCAAGGTTTCTCTGCATGCTTTTGTGTAAGACAGAGAGCTTTCCCGCAGTCGCATTGCATTGGTCAAAGAGCTCTCTCTCTCTCTCTCTCTTTTTTCTCTCTCTCCCCGTGTGACTCTCTTCCTCTCCCTAGTGCCGACCCTCCCTCCCTCTTGTCCACAAGTCGTCGCCTTGACTCAAGCAGCACCCTCTTCTCACTCCCGTTCCTGAACCTTTCCTGAACGAGCCATAAAGATTGTCCTGGCTTGACTCATTCAAACCGTCCTCATTGGTTCTCGCCCGTCGCGTCTTCGAACCCCTCCTCCTCTTCCTCCTGCTAGTCCTCCTCGCTCTTCTTGGTCCCGTCACTGTCTCGCCTACCTGGTCGCCTAGCTCCCGAGCAATGGCCGGCACCTCTCCCACCCGACGCTCGTCTCGCGCGCGAATCACCCAGTCCCAATCGCAAGTTTCGTCCACAGCGTCCAGCGCCTCTGGCCGTGTCGAGCGCACCACCAGAGCCTTCACCAAGACCGGGTCGCCTCAGAAGTCCACCGGCAGCGGGTCGCTCTCGTCGGAGCCGCCTGAAGACTCGGCCACGGCCACGACCGAGGACACGATCCTGCGCCGCCGCAGCACCCGCGGCAAGGACGACGCCGTCGACCGCGACAAGCCGCCCAAGCAGGAGCCCGTCGACATGGCGCCCGCGCCCGACGACGACATCCACGAGGACGACGAGTCGGTGCGCTGCATCTGCGGCCACGACGAGTACCCGGGCCCGCCGCCCTTCGACGACGACGCCAAGCACGGCGTCAAGGACGCAATTGACCACGAACGCATCTTCGCCATCGAGATCACCGACGACCTCGCCGGCTTCTTCGTGCAGTGCGAGATCTGCAACACCTGGCAGCACGGCGCCTGCGTCGGCTTCACCACCGAGGAGTCCAACCCCGAGGACGTCGAGTACTACTGCGAGCAGTGTCGTAAAGACCTGCACAAGATCTACACGGCCAGCAATGGGTAAGTCCGATTGCACCAGCCCCTTCATCGTCGGGCCTCTAGGGGTGCCAATCCTTCGTTCTCCCATTGCCACGTGCCATGTCAATCATGGTGAGAAGAGTGTCGCGCTCTTCTCTCCGACACCCACTTGCCAACTATGGACCCTATTTCTGCACACCCCTCGCCGTATCCTCCTACCAGACTGCCACCTGGTGATCTGAGTTGCACTAACTCAGGCTGTCTAGGCAGAAATACTCCATCTTCTTACCGATCCATCGACCCTCCCAAGCTGCGTCGCGTGCCACGTCGGCTGCGAAAGAAGATGCACGGTCGCCCAAAACTAATAACAGCAAAGCCTCCCGTGCCGCTGCTGCCGCACAGCATGCTTCTAAACGGCGATCAACCATGAATAGCCGGGATGCCGCCTACGACGAAGAAGAGCAGCTCCGACGGGCTATCGAAGCCAGCAAGGAGGACACGATACCAGAAGAACCAGACGTGGCCAATAGACGTCCAAAGAGAGGAAGAGAAGAGAGTGAAGAGTGCGCCACACCCGTGAGCTATTGCCTCGTCAATTCGCTAAACCCGTTGTATAGGAAGGTCGAAACTGCCGTCAAACGCCAGCGAACAAATTCAAAATCGCCGTCTCCAGTCCCAGAGAAGCCAAGTAACGCCAGTGTCGTCGACGAGTCAGACGACGATTCGGGTCTTCGAAACGGACATCCCAAAAAACAACGGAATGCCGTGCGAAACCAGAGAGAACGAGCCGAACGGGAAGAACGTCGTGAGGAACAAGAGCGGAAGCGGGCCGAGGCTGCTAGTAAACGCAAAGGCCGCGCCGAACGCCGTCGAGCTGATGGTGAGCTAGTTTCGGACGCATTTCTCAAACGACCAGTACCGCTAATTTGTTGCAGACTCAGATCCCTCGGATGAGCAACCTCTCGCTACGCGGACAGTAGCTAACCGGACCACGGAGTCGGCCCAACCTCCGGATCCGCCGGCTCCTTCCTCTCAACCACCCCCAGATACACCTCCTACTACACTTCAAGTACCACCAACTACGACGACCAAGAAGAAATCTACACAATCGAAAAAGAAGGGGCGAAATCAGTACACGAAAGACCGTGATAACGACCACGAAGACTCGCCCGCGAGATCCGTCTCGCGTGACGTGGCTAGAAATGTAGACGAAGCGGGAGCAAACACCAAGCACACAGCGCACGAGACCACTGGCAAGTATAGCAAAGGAAGAGGAGGGGGAGGCATGAGTTCCAAGATCACGATGAGCGACATGAAAAGACGGGTAAACGGTATTCTAGAGTATATCACCCGCAAGCAGGTCGAACTCGTGAACGACCCGCTGTCGGATTCCACGTCGACGCCTAGCCAGGCCGGCACGGAAGATGATTCTAACCCTTCGGGCCCCGCCCAGGGTGATAGTTCTAGCAAGAAGCCTAGAGTGGACACTCCCACTACGAACGGAGCAGGGAGCAGTGGACCGACGGATCCTGCTCTCGTGTTCAAGGACATGAGTTGCGTGGAAATGATGGATTCGTTGACGCGAGACTTGATGAAGTGGCAGCAGGAGTTCATCCACTAAGCACCATCTTAATGTGTGTTTCCTTTATCACTTTTTTTTTCTTCTCCTTCATACTAGGGCTTTAAATAGTGTTAAAATTGGCGTTGAGGGTACCTGGCTACTGGTAGCATGCCAGTCTAGCCCTCGCATTCAACAGGCGTTAGGTCTAAATGTTGGGAAGGTTGTGTTTTAGGTGTCAAGCGTTGAACTTGGATGCTCCGCCACATGAAAGTTGTGTTTCGGGAAATTTTGACGGGCAGTTTACACCATCTCCTTACGCAGACACCCTTACCCCTGCTCTTAGTGGGAATTCATGTGGCATGGCTTTATTGTTGAGACATATCATGATGATGGGAAGGGAAGAAAGAGAAGGGGAGAAAGAGTAGGAATAGTACAGGACGATGAACCTCACCATCGGGATTATTCTCATTGCTGTATATACTTACAAAAGTGGGACAGGAGCATAGTGCAAAATATACCCCTATCTATCCAGCTGTTGACAATCGCTAATATACATGATCAGAAGAGGCTTACTTCTCTCTTCCTTCCTTGAATTTCACGGCAATCGATGAGCCTCCTTCGACCACTTAACAGCAGCCAAGCCTCCATCCTTTTCTTCGTGTCCTTTCTTACCCACCCAGGGCAAAATCTGAATCGAATATTCCGTCTATCGGATGGATGGATAGATAGATAACCATAGAGGTGGGTAAATGGATAGTTAGATAGATGGATAGATCAATCATGCCCCGGAATCAAGCGCAGCCGCCCTCTTCGCCGCAACCTGCGCCTTGCGGGCCTGCTTCTGGAGCTTCCGCGCCTGGTTCATGCTCACCGGCACCGTTACTCTCCCCTCGGCCTCATCCCGCAACCGCTCCGCCCGCGCCCCCAGCGCTTCGTCGCTGATATCGTCCAGCATGAAGTGCCCCAGCATCCCCTTGCGCCACCGCTGCACCACCCAGTCGGCGGCCCGCTCGGGCGACGGCACCCCGCCCTTCGCGAGCTTCCCGGTCTGCCGCGCGATGGTGTCGAGGAACTCGCCGACGTCGTTCGTGGGCCTGCTCAGGCGCGCGTAGTACCCCGGGTTCCGCAGGTTCAGCTGGAAGAGCAGATAGTCTGCTACCGTCTCCGCTGGTATTATGCCGTCTTTCACGCAGCCGACGAGGGAGAGCTTGAGCATGGATTCCACGTCGTGGACGTAGGGCAGGAAGACCCCCGGCGTGTCGAGCACGTAGACGCCCTCGCCTACGCCGCTCGTCTCCTCACCCGTTGGTACCTCCCGTTTTGCATTCCTCCCGCCCTTATTATTTTCTTTATTATTGTCCTTATTATCGTCTTCGTCCTTGGGCGCACCGGCGGCGGGGACGATGCGCACCGGCATGCTCACTTTCCGCGTGATTCCCGGCTCCGTGCCCGTGCGCGCCAGCCCGGGAAGCTTCATGCCCTCGCGCCGCAGCGCGTTCAGCAGCGTCGACTTGCCCGCGTTCGGCATCCCGACCACGAACGCGCGCAGGCCCAGGAGCGAGTCGTGCGCCGCCGCGCGTTGCTTGATGAGGTCCAGCAGCTCCGCTATCATGCGGGAGTTGTGCTCTTGCGTGAATATCACCTCTGTTCTGCCCCTGCCTCCTCCTCCTCCTCCTCCTCCTCCCTCTCCTATTCTCCCCCCCTTTCCTATTCCTTTTACTTCTGTGAGCTGCGAGAGAGACAAAGAGGGCGCAGAGACCGAATGGAATTCCTCCATACGACGCTTCTGGAGCTCCCGCATCCACTTGGTCCGCACGCCCGCCACCAGATCCGACTTCGTGTACACGATGATCCGGTCCTGCCAGCCCAGCGCCTGCTCTAGGAACGGATTCCGAGACGTCAGGGGTATGCGGGCGTCGCGGCACTCGAGGACCAGCCCGATCGTGGAGAGCGACTCGCGCATCGCCTGCAGAGCGACTTTGTGGTGGCCCAGGAAGTACGAGCGCGCTATGTTGGGGGAGACTTCGAAGACGGTACGCGGGACGAAGCCCGTCGCGCTGGTTGCGACGGCGGCGGCGGCGGCGGCGGGTGCTGCCATTGCGATTGGAGGGGGAGTGATCGGATTGAAGGTTTGAGGTCGGAGGTGAGATAAGATAAGGTAAGGTCGAGATCTCGGGCTTGTTGGGTTATGGTGAGTTCTTCTCGGACTTGTCGATTATCAGGTAGGTCATCATGTCCACAGAGAGGCTGTTGACTTCAATTGATCAATAGCCAGACTTCATGACCCTAGATTCGTTGTGATTGCCGCCGAGTAAGAAGATGTTCAGGGTCCAGATACTAATTTCAGCCTCATGAGAGCACCTATCCCAAACGGAGAGTAGTGCTAGAGACATGGAAGGAATAAAGATAAAAATAAAAATAAAAAAATGCATCAGCCTTGTCGGGAGACCTGCAAATTACAGGGATCTTTCTTATCAATGACGTTATGCTACCTTATCTAGAGGTTTTTATTGGATACCATGTCTTTGCCTGCCTGAAGCTAGAGATGACCCCACATGCTCTATAGAGTGGGGACCACGCCCCTTGTACCTAAGTACCTACTCTACCCCAAATCGGAAATAACGGGCTTCGTGAGCAGATATATTCTCTACGCCATATACATGCAGATTCAAGATACCTCCTTGCTCTATCTATCATCTTGTCCTAATTTATTTTATTTCTATTTAAATACTATTGGCTGTACGGGCTGGAGTCAGATGTATTGACTCTACTGTCTGGGAATGCTTCAATTGTACAATTAACGGGCAGCCGAAGTCCTCCCAATTCAGGGGATGCTCAAGTTGCCTTTCTGGCAACAGAGCTTCCAAGAAGAATGCGGGGTTCATGTAACTTGATGTGTTGTTACCACGCTAGCTTACGGAAACTGTCACAGGTACATATACCCTCTCTAGAAGGTTGACAATCCTACACATACAAGTATATACACGCATGCTAGCTTTAAGTAATACAGGATCGCGTATCTACCGAATGCCTCTCTGATGATAGTACATAACTAATAGCTGGAAATAGCTAGTTAACCACATTCGACTTTTCATGTGCTAGTCGTGTGGTGCCATAGAGCTATAGTTTTTAGCCCGAACCACCGTCTACCTCACCTTACCAACTTCATGTACGCCGACAATATATAGTACTACCGGCTTCCCCGCCAATGTGACGGATCATGGCGGGTGCAGGAGCGAACAACCTACATGATAATCTAACCCTTAACAGGGTGATCCTCGACAACATCCCCACCCTTGTAAGACCTATCTT
This sequence comes from Xylaria sp. FL0043, assembly GCA_022578865.1. NCBI lineage: Eukaryota > Fungi > Ascomycota > Sordariomycetes > Xylariales > Xylariaceae > Xylaria > Xylaria sp. FL0043. The sequence continues at coordinate 46,665 of MU397374.1, read as the reverse complement.
GTCTTGTCCCGTCCTTGCACAAACGCTATGTACGTAAGGCGTAGGATATCATAATAGCGACTTGACCTGAAGAAGCGCTGGCAACTCTAAGATGTCTCGGGACTTTCCGTTTTGAAGTCCGCTACGAGACTATACTGGCGGTTGATTTTATTTATTATGTGAAGGACCTTTCATCTCGCTGCACAAGTAATTGTCCATTTATATCGTCAATAGGGCTCACTGCCGTCAATACGTCGGTTCTAGTCAGCTTACCATTTTGTATATTGGAGAAACTTGCTGCCTGTATTCACTTGATATCATGTCCTCAAACCTCTCAGTGAATGGCAAGATCGCCATTGTGACCGGCGCCGGCTCGGGTACGTAACATAACCTCCATTATACCCAGTTGATCAAATTCACTGATTCATATATCTGACACAGGCATCAATCTCGCCTTCGCAAAGCTTCTCCTCCAGCATGGCTGCTCCGTAGTGATTGGTGATCTAGCGCTGCGCCCCGAAGCAGAGGAGCTTGTCTCCAAGTTTCCCTATAGAGAAGGAAATCCTGCTCCTTCGGCTATTTTCCATCCCACAGACGTGACTTCATGGCCAGCTCTGTCTTCAGTTTTCGAGAAAGCGCTATCTTCATTCGGCCGTGTGGATATTGTTGTCCCCGGCGCAGGTGTCTTCGAGCCCCCGTTTTCGGCGTTCTGGAACCCGCCCAAGACCGCTACAAACCCGGATAGTCCGAGTCTCGACTCGGCTGATGGGGCGCCGGGCTCCTACAAGTCGCTCGAGATTAACTTGACACATCCTATCCGTCTGAGCCAGCTTGGGATCGGTTACTGGACGAAGAACAAGCTGCCTGGCACCTTGGTGTATGTAAGTAGTATCGCTGGCCATACTTCGGGGATCGGTGCTCCTCTGTATCAAACAAGCAAACATGGTTGTAAGTCGAGCCTTGGAGTTGTCATCATGTCGTGTGCGGTCAGTGAAGAGGCTCACCTGGCATAATACAGTACACGGCTTTGTAAGATCATTAGGCGCACTGAAGGAAACAGTGGGAATCAGAGTCAGCGCCGTTGCCCCCGGTGCCGTTAATGTGAGGGCCCTCGTTACTAGACCACTGGCTCTCCTATTGAAGTATGCTTACCATGTTTAGACACCGATTTGGACCGAGGCCGATGATAAGAAACACCTGGTCAACGATGGCAAAGGCCTGGACATGCAACCCGAGACAGTCGCTGAAGCCATGTTGGACTTGTGCGAGAACCCAGAGTACGGCGATGGGACTATCCTTGAGGTTTTGAACGATCATAGGAGAGTCGTGCCATTGTATCATGCTGACCCGCCGCCACCGGAGGTAGCCGATATCCCTGCATTTGCTACCATGATGAAGGAGTTTCTTCAACGACTAAAGACAACTGGGGTAGATGTCTGAATATAGAAGTCTCAGATAGGATATTTGATTATTACTAGGGCTATTAATTGTTTTTATAACACTTGTTGTTGTCTAATGTTACAGATTGAAGAAGACTGCATAGAATCCTTATCCAGAGGTGGAAAACCGGGCTTCTGAAAAAGTTATCTTATGTGGCCGTACAAAGACACGACTGACACTTGATAACCTTTGTGCTCGAATCTTACAAGATTTCTGCGACACAAAAATATATACCGATCCCAAATGCCATGATAACATGTCTAACTGTCAAATAACATGAGGCATGTCCACTGTTCGTTACAGACAATATAAAGTTTTGGAAACATTCTATCAGCTCTTTGGCATCGAGTGTGTGAGAAGAAATGTTGATTATACGTTTCGGTCCCGACGAATCTTCGTATTAGTCACATGAACCAAGCGCCAAATTAGCTTGAATGAACCATACAGAGCTTTAGAAAAGGGGCGTAGCATGTGGGCAGTCCCGGTAGTCGTTGGACTATGAACAAGCTTCGGCATTCCATTCTGATGTTAGCTCCTGGCCACGAGGTTGGAATAATTGACCCCTTTTCGTCTTCTAACCAAAAACTAACGATTCGCCTAGTAGTTGGCTCCCATGGATTTGTTTAAGAATGATACTAGTAGCATCCTGGGCCTAGTACGCCTCAACTTCCCAACTTCGTCCTCAAGTTTGCGGAGCCAAGATAGGGCGATGAGAGCTTGAGCAAGACTTAAACCCGATCGTGGGTACCATCAAGAAATCTCGACAGGGTATAGACGACCCCGTCCTGGAGGCGAGGGCATCAAGAAACCTAAGGTTTGCATAACAGATATCGAGAAAGACCCTTCTGGACCCGACTAGACAGCGAATCACCATCGCATCGGGTCTGCTTACCACCCCACTGGTAATCCCGTTTCGTAAGCTAGACCGTCGCGAACTCCCCTTGGTACGATCCGCCGTCATGCGCTAGTGCGCGATGGGCTCCCTATCTAACATCAGCCGCAACCCAACACGCTATTCGATCGTGGGGTTCTAGCCTGGTTGGCATGCGTTTTTGTTTGCCCACCCTTTTCCTCTCCTGAACAGAATGCGCGATGTTGAGAGTGTGGGGGATGGGAACCGTTCTCGCGAGGTGCAGAGGAGGGGGATACTGGGGAACATTCATGCGTGGTACTACAGTGCTGCGGTGTTACTGGAATTGCCACGGAATAGTTCATGACGCTGGATCTCTATAAGTAGAGCAATGCAAACCATTTGCACTCGAACCCAAGTGTATCGACAAAGTGATCTCGCTATTATCGCTACTTTAAAAGCCGTGTACGAGAACAGCGGTATCTCTATCTCGGTCTACATTCCTAATTCGGTATTAGAGCCTTCAACCAAGATGACTTCGCTCGAGGAGTCTAAGGCAGCTGCTCCGGAGCAGGAGCCTACGGGTCTACCGGACTACATGACGGATCCCAATGCTGTGTTAAAAGATGTCGACGCGGAATGGAGATACAAGCAACCTCCGGACTACAAGAAGACGCGGAAGTACTATGAAGAGAGTGAGTCCGACTCCTTAATTACCTCATCCACATCACGTCACATCTACCACGAAACCCCAAAGAGCTGACAAGACGTCATCGCCCCGGCAGCCAAAAGCAAGAACCACGCAGCCGGCGGCCTGCCCCAACTCGTCGAGAACCTCGTGAAGAACTGGGAGATCGAAGCCTCCTTCAAGACGCGCCTGTCCGACTGGCGGACGGTGGACTTCACCAAGTACAGCTTCGTCGTCAACGAGCGCGAGCCCGTGTCCGCCGAGCACATGCTGCGCGTGGGGACCTACAACGCCATCATCGGACCGGGATCGTACTATGATCCCGAGGGCATGGATTTCGGTACGAGTCATAAGACGTTTAAGCGTATGATGCCTACGTTCGCGTGGGAGGTGCTCGAGGTGTATACCGAGCCGCCTGTTGTTGCGTTCAAGTGGCGGCATTGGGGCGAGTTTAAGGGGGATTATAGTGCTGTTAATGCGTAAGTGAACTAAACGAATCGACAAAAGTCCGGTGTGGTATAGTGGTATGGTCGGTGCTTGACGGTATGCTAATCGTTATGCTGAGTATAGTGATGGCGAGAAAGTCAAGGTTCCGGCGAACGGGCGCGTCATCGAAGTTACGGGCGTCACCGTCGCGCACTTGAATGAGAAGATGCAGGTCACTAAGCTGAAGACGTGGTTTGACTCGGATGAGATGTTCAGACAGATGGATCCCAGTAATCAGGCGGTTAGGATACCAATGGCTAGTTGTCCGATATTAGGGGGTAGTGGCGATTCGACGGATGCTGGACATGCTGATGCCGCGTTGAATGTTGCGTGAAGTGGGATTGGGGATGTTGGGGAAGAGCTAATAGAACGGGATGGATGGTTAGGAGACTTTATGCTTAGACTAATGAGTGTCGCAGCGTTTAGCGGAATCTGATAAGACCCAGGGGTTGATGCTTTATGTTGAATGATGGTGAGAACCGACATCATGTCTAGTTGGCATGGATAGGTTATGATAGTGAGTCGCGATGACACTGTCAGCGATTGCCTGATGAGAGCAACAACATCTTCTAGTGGACTTTTCTGCTTTCAATTCATAGCCCATGTAGTCTACATGTTAGATACATCGACTGGGATCGAATTTAATGGATCGATCACAAAGCTAGCCGGGTGTTTTTTCTTCATACGAACACTCTGTATCATTCACTACCAGTACTCAGTACATGGTTTCGCATAAATTCCCCAATGCAGTATGCATGACTGCATTAACAAGAAGCGGTAAGCTGACCGCACACGCCCGTATCTACAATGAGTAGTGATACGGGTCGAACAGATCCCTGGGTTCGTTTGACGTAATCGCAATGTCCTTATCTCTATGCAACCTGGAAAGTCTCCTCTGCCCACCCATAGAGCCGATGCAAACGGCGACCAAAGACAAGCAACAAGTGTCCCTCGATACGCGACTTGTGTGGGCGATGTAGCGTGATTGGCTTCTGAATAGCCATGTCCTCCGGAGGGAAGAAGGTGAAAACAGAGCCGAACTTGGGTATGACTGAAAATCCCAATTCTGCCAAAGCTGCCTCTAAGTTGACCCATGGGACAGACCCGCGGGACTCTGCCTTACTGAACAGTGTCGAAAAGACCTCGGCCGTGCTTGACTTGACTGTGAAAGGTTTCGGAGGTGGTGGAGGGGCCTGTGCAGCGGCGACGGCTTCTAGATCAGACAAGGAGATCTCGTACACGGATGAGTGTGCCGGTCGCGTCTTCTCTTTCTGTTGTCTGTCTTGCACACGAGCCTCTGGAGCCTTCGGGGGTTCCGGAGGGAACGGGATGTACTCGCTCTTGGTTCCTTTCTCGGTCTTTCTGGTGGCCTCTTCTTCGGTTAGCGCTGCCAACTGCTCGCGTAGCGTCACGATACAGTTATCGATGAGATCCAGGTACAGAAATCCGATCTTTGTACCCGTTTTCTCGACGACGAAATTGTCAAATGCTTTCAATGCTCCCTCCGCCGCTCCTGGCTCCAGCAGGTTATCAATAGGGGCAGCGAATTCGGAAAGATCGAGGTCTGGCTTGAGTTGATTTAGTTCATCCTCCAACCCTGCGGCTCCAGCGATAAACCGATGCCCCTTTTTACGATTGAAGGCGGGTATGGAAAGCGTCGATGAGAGCGACTGGATGAAGGCGACGATGATGGCTAGGCCCCCAAGCGCATCAATCTCCCTGGAGAGTAGATCGTCTCTCTTATCGGGACGCGCATTATGTATTTCGCCTAGTTTTGTTAGATACCCCACGGCCTTTGGAGCGGTGACTTCGACCTGGCAGAGACGCAAAATGTACTGAAGCTGCTGGTCACCAGCAGCTAGGGTCTCCGGCTCGCCCTTCAGTACAACACGTGCGTTTCCATTGTCATATGCGTTAGAAACTCGTTTGAACCATCGTCCTCCGGAAGCTATCGACATTTGACGCTTGAGTATGGCCTGGGCACGGCCATACTCAAAATGACACACATTAGAGATCTCTTGTAGAATAAGGGTCCGATGAGACTTGCTCGCCGATGCCTCGAGAAGCTCTAATAGCCGACAGGTATAATTCCAGGTTGCAGCGCCCTTGACAGCGTTGTGGATCGTGTCGAGAAAGGCACCACTTATAAACTTGTCAGTGTGGGCGGGCAATCTCCGACCTTTCTCGTCGGCGACCAGTTCGGGCCTGGTGAAGAACCAGTTATTGAGGAGATGAGTAAGCAAGACAGGCTCGGTGCAAAGTAAGGCTAGGTCGTCGTCGAGCGAGGCCTTCTGGCTGAGGGCCATGTCCAGAATGCTGGGAAGATCGAGCTTGGAAGACGAGGGCTTAATAGATAGCTTAGAGAGAGCAGATGTCGCCCCGTCGGCAGATTTCTTGGGCAGTTTCTTCTTGGTCCGTGTCGTGGAGCCTTCGTCAAGGATATCCTCGACGATGAGGTTAAGAGACTGTAGGAGATAGGTTTGTCTCAAGAGAACGAGTTCACCGACGGACTGCGGAATACATAGTCCGGCGTCCATAGCAACTTTGAATCCTGCGAGGGTCGCCTCTTTGTCCTTGAGGATTTTGAACGACCTGCCGTACGTGTCACCGTCCATGAAGAAGGTATAGCAGTCTGGGAAAGAGTCAACATGTCGCAGGTTTCGCGTTTGCATCATGTTGACGATGAGCTCGTAGTCTCCCGGGTGATTGCCGAATCCAGAAATGTACTGCTCTCCCAAGGACTTTGTGGCTCTGTGTTCCAGCATGCAAAGAAGAAGGTCGGATCCAGCAGCGGTGATATCTCTGAGATTCCACTCAGGCATGAACTTGCAGACGTTTCCCATCGAGGCGTCCAGGGAGTGCTTGAGCACCACGCCGTCAGGTGTCCCCGCCTTCATGGCCCTTGCACGTTGAGCCGGCTCCATGCCGCGCCATAGCTCTTTAAGCCTGGGACCATGGGTGCGATATTTGCGGGCGAGATCACGCCAGAGATCTTCGATCAGTTCCGGGCCTGAATTACCCTCCATTTTCCCTGCTTTGCTGATGTTAAGGGTGTCCGGTGAAAGAGGTACTCAAAATCTGCACGATGCTGTAGCAAAAGATGAGAAGTTAGATTTGAGTGAGATGAGGTTAATTGACAAGGGTAACGAGAACGTGAATGAGGGGATGGGCATGGCAACGTTTCGGCTAAAGCGAATGACGATTGTATGATAGTACTATCTGAATATGCCTGTGTGGTACTTCAGATACATAGGTCGGTGTGACAGGCAACGGACTACCTACATATATGTAGGTAGCGGTCGGGCATTGACTGTCGCTACCCGACGGCACTATTTGCACGGGGAGCATCCATTGTGGTGTGTAGCGACATCAGTTCTATTGAAGGTAGGCCTAGGATCAGTAACAGGCACTGAAGAAAGACGGACAGACAGAAGCTTAGAGTACGACTAAGTATTCGCTCGCTCTTGGTGCTGCCTACCATGTACTATAAGTGGCATGAATGGTGTAAGTGACAGGTAGACTTACATCACGTACCACTCTTTCGCTCCAGTACCCCCAGCCCATTGGTTCTCAACCTATTGACCCTGTAAACACTCAAATTCAATGATATATCTCCAGTATATTCGCCTCACAACTGATTCTTTCGACTACCTAGGTAGGCATACTTAAGATATCCAACTTAACTTACAGCTGCTGCCGTCGCTACCGTCGCGCTCGTCGCGCTCGTCGTCGTAGCGACCTCTATCGACCATATCCTCAGCGCAGAGATGAGAGCTAACGTAGCGCCGCGATCGCCCAGCATGCCCGTCAGAGCGCTTCCCATGAGCTGGAACTTGAAAGCCTTGGTGATGGACATGCTGCTGTTGTGTGCCCACGCCGCCACGGCCTCGAGCCCGTCGCTCGTCGAGCCCGAAGCACGCGTGCTCCGTTCTCCTCCGCTGCCGTCGCCGACCGGACTGGACAGCCGCACGAGCTTCCACCCCCATCTGTAGCCGTCGAGCTCGCGGACCTCGCTGCCGTGGCTTGACCGCCACTCGAACTGCTCGTGCCGCGTCTCCTTGCCGACGCCCACATCGGCTGTGAATGCGTACGTCTTGTGTTTCAAGAGCTTCGGCGACGACATGATAACCTTCTGGCTCTCGCTGTCGTGGGCCACACCCTCGCGTGCTGGCACCGTTATGATGGAGCCCGACTTGAAGACGGACTCATGCGTTGCCGTTGCCAAGACGGCATCCTTATCGCTCGGGCCGTCATAAAGCACTAGCTCTGGGTTCTTGGTGAATCCCGAATGCATGCGCGCCGCGAACAGCGGAGTATCTTTTGATTCGCCTAGGTGGAATGTCTTGGTGAATCCCACTTTCAGGTAGGTGTTGAGCGTTGGCGGGAACTTGAGCCTCACGCCTGATATTGGCCCGGCCGCTAAGCTTGATCCGGCCGCATCATATGATGGAGCTGGTCCTGGAGGTAGGTAGGCGTTCGTGTTGTAAGCCGTTGATTCATATGGTGGTGGTGGGACTCCGTGAGTAGATTCTCTGGATGCTGCCTCTGCCTCGGCTTCTTTTGAGTTTCTCATTTTCTTTATTACACTTTAGGTATGGCAATTACCGTTGGAGTGCTGTCGCATGTGGCTAGAGAGATTGGGACGGATTGTAGTGAAGGTATCGAGAGTTCCAAGGAGGAGACGATCGTACTACCTTATATACTTAATACCCATGCTGGACATTGATAGGCCGCATCCTCTGCTGTATGTATAAGCCTTCACCATGTCCACTCCAGCCAGTCCTTCATCGCCGTGATGTGATCAATATCTATTGGATTGAGGCAGGATATGCCATGTTAGTCACTCGGAGCTCCCCGACAGTCAGCAGGGCTGAGACTATACCTCAATGCCCCTGGCCACTGAGATGTATCTATGTTAGTGTACGTTAGTTGCAACAGTGTTTTAGCCGGATTTCGCCAGTCTTGGCCATCATAAGCCCTTATAAGGCCTAGCGTTTGAGCAGCACTGCCACTGTAGGACCAAATCCTACACTGCACTGGCGACTTTTCAAGGTTGACTTTTACCCCTTTAGTCTTCTCTCTCCCATTCTTCCTTTACATAATTTAAGCTGGGCAGCCAATAAGTATATGATTTACGATACCCGACCCTACAACAGCGATTCACGTATGTACGAAATCACAATGTGATGTTTCTATAGAAACCACGTCTATCTCAGAGCCGCCGCTATCTATTGCCGAAGTGTGACAAGAAGCGACCACCGTCTCCCTCGCCCACACTCGAGGTTTCAACAAACAAGAGACAGTACCGCTACGGCGATCGCGAAGTGACGTCATTGGTTCAGATCGTAGCGGCCCTGGCGGCCTATGAGGTTGTAGTCATACTAAGTAGATGCTCACCCTTCAAGCCTTGAGCACCTCCAACTCGCCGCTACCTCCCTATTATAGACAGAAGACACATTGGGGGCTAAAATAATGAGAGCCATTTATCCAGTCTGTTGTATCGCTGAGGTGTCCATCGCAGTCAGTCCTACCACGTCGATGTTGCATGCCTAAAAAGGTAATACTGAGCTTGCTTTCTAGGTTCTGGACCAACTTCTGAATGAAGCATTTGCCGGAAGTGAAGAACTAGTGCCACACAGCAAACACGAACTTACTGTAGTCACAAAAACCGATGGTGGCTTAAGTAGGTTACAAGTACCTACGGTCCCACCACTAAGCAACGATTTTAACCCATTGATTGCCGCATCAGTTGATGACGCTGCTCGTCATGTTGGCAATGCCTCTTACTTCGCTGTGCTGGACCAGCAGTCTACGAAGGATAGCACCGCGCTACTAGTATTCCATCAGAAGGACGGTTCTAACACTACCGTTCGAGTCACATTCAGGTCGGTTCAAATTACTCTAGTCGCACTCTCTGTGGCAAGCCTGGGTTTCGAAGAAATTAGGGATATAGCAAATCTTGAAGGGGGCGTCTATGGAAGAAATGAGAGACGTCCGGAGAAAGGAGGGCCTGCTCCGCGTATGAAGCTCGGCCTTTGAAGTCTCTCATACCAAGTACACTCGGTAACAAATAAATTCAGTTATTATCTCACATGACAGGTAGGCGTTGGGGCCTGCAACAACCCTTCGTATTTGTCTTCGTCGTTTCCTTAAATAATACGCTTGAAGTCGTATTATTGCATAAGCTTCAGGTGAGAGACAAGATGTTACGACCTCTAAGACATTGGCTAAACGCCGAAAAAGGACCTAGGGTTGAGGGAAATGCTGTACAAATGGACTGACTGACCCTCAGAAGGCTGGGAGAGCTCTTCTAGATGGTCAAGGGCTATGCGCTCACAGAGTAATAGAATCCTTATGTTGAGCTATTCGCCAAGCCCTGCATTTAGTCCTTGTGATAGCGGACAATGTTGTACGGAAGCCTACGCGCTGACGGGAGGTCACCTATGCGAGGCCCCGCGAACCACATGCCCTTTCGTACTCGTATTCATCATATCATAGGCATGAAGCCGAATTGCAGAATGTCTCAGGTAGTAGGTAAATAAAGCTATTCAGAGACTAAGACACGCGCCTGGACCTTTCATGAAGGAGGTTTATAGGACTCCTTTATATAGAGACTAGTTAGCCCTCCAAGCGACAGAGGGTCCTTTGGATAGCTATGGGTCATTATGCGCCCATAGGATATCATTCTCATATTGAGTCATTCTCCAAGCCCTGTATTCAGTCCTTGTGATAGATAATTTGCTGTGAAACGTTGAAATTGCCAAAATCAGGTACACACTCAAGATTAAGGTTTAGTATAAGGTAGTACTTTAACATACCTGTTCTATCATTCAACGTGGGTATACAGAACATTTGGAGTAATAGCAGGTAATTATACCAAGATAATAAGCTTTGAGAATTGAGAACGAGGAACAAACAATGCGAAAGGTTCATACAATGTTACTACTATTTTATTTTGCTTTCAAATAACGGTTAATATAGGCAGCTTCCAGCTCTAGGAAGATTCTCATCGTGTTATTGGCTTACCTAAATAACATGCCGGCTAATAGTCGTGGTACTTTCTCCTTCCAAAACTCGACACACACGACTGGCCCTAATATTGTATTTCTCAGCATTTCCCTCTGCTGCTACTTTCTGTTTCCTGTTTCCCATTTCTCATTTCTTGTTTCGGTTGCGCATCTGTCCAGTCAAAGCTTATCTGGTGAGTTGCTAGAGCAGATTTTGGTCGCCGAATCCCAAAATGTGGTCCAGGATGGCGTGATTTCCTAAACTCATTGCCGGAAGGAGTTTTAGACTGCTACTACAATGCCCATTACCCCAGATAGGGTAGAGTGTGATACATGTGTTTATTCTTGCTACATGTTCGATAGGAAACCAGGCATACCCATCCGTGCGCTGTGCAGGCTAGCTCACATGACTGGAAGAATAAGGTAACATCCCCTCTTGGGCACATCTCTGCGTATAAACATGTGGCAAACTGCGCTATCTCTTGGTGAGCTGGTTCATCTTCTGGTTTCATCGCAGGTATGCATGTTAAGCTTGATTGACTGTCCTGCACCTTGAAAAGAATTGGGTACGTGGATATTGAACATATCGATCACGACAAGCGTCGAATACGCGTAAAAGGTATCCGTTGCTCTCCGACAGTGCCAAGAGGCGTTAATTATCCCGGATAGTGCTGCCGGGGCGCATGGGTGCTTTATTTTAGTGGCCTCCAAGATCTAAATCAAGGCTTAAAGAAATCTTAGATGGAGTTTTATTGGCTACCAGGCTAGCTATATCCACCTGCTTCCAATGCACGCAGGGGTCTCAGCTTTTCAGCTTTCCTAGAACTGAAAATGGCCGTGCACTTCCTCTTTTCCATGACACCAAACTTCGTCAACCTCTGTCAAGCTCTGCCAGCCACGTCGGACGAGACACAACGCTAGCCGAAAGCCTGGTGTCTACCTCTAGCGTGAGGAGAATGGCGGCTATATTGCAAACGCACTTCGTAGGATGGTCTTCTGGACCACCTCGCTGAATTTCTTGTTGTCTTCTAGCGTGTGAGGGACATCGTGGTCTCCGCCATGCTCGTATACTGCAGCAAGCGTCGTATCGCATAGCCGGGCAAGCTGCTCAGCATGCGGTTTGAATAGATCCCGCCGCCCCCACACATGCGCGGTGGGTATGTTAATTTTTTCCTCGTGTAAATCAGGGTGGAACGCGTAAGGCCTGAGGTGGGCATTCTCAGGAGCCCCAATGAGTTCCTTGAGATACTGCACTCTCGACTGCCACGTTGGGAACATGTCAGCTAGCATACTCGCTTCCGAGTCTGCCAGTGGTTTTGCGCGAACCGAACTGCTGCTCGCTTGGCGCTGCCATACGGACGCATCAGTGCTGAGCGGGTTGTCGCCTGTAAGTAAGCCAAAAACGTCCTGCCCCAGTGAACAGGTCCAACTGAATGGGAGTGTGCCGCTGATAAAGATAGCAAATCGGAACAAGGGTGCCGAAAACGGATTCTCAATCTGATGTTTGAGTAGCAGAGCCGCAGACAGCATCGCCCCCTGTTTGCCGCGTTGATTTAATACTGGTAGACGCAGAAGTCTGTTGGGTCTTAAACACTTATTGAACTTACCTCAGAGACTCCCATGACTCCATCGAAGGGCCCCTCACTCTCGATGAATTCTTCTATCCGGTGCAATGCACGAGCCAGATTATCTGTTGTCAAAATGTCGACATAGGTGAGATAGGGTCCCGGATAAACATCAGAAAGGAACTTCTGAGGCACGACATGTATATCCCCCTCGAACCACTCATATGAGTACTCTTGAGGCAGAAAGGATCGCATCTTTTCTGTCTTGGATTTGAAGACAGTGGCATTGATTGCCGTCCCATGGAGACAAAGTATCCTCATCGCGTGTATTTGCAAAGAATCGCCCTTTGGGTATCTCGTCTTCTACGGCGAGGAGGGTGAACGATGAACTGCGCTGTGCGAGTGGCGCTTTGAAGCTCGCTTAAAAGAAGAACTGAATACCCTAAAATCCTGCTTCGACCGGAGAGAGAATGGAGTTCCACTATGAGCGCTTTGGCCTTCCGAGACACGTGTGCCGTATTGCACATCCAGCATTGGTACCTTCTGAAGCCGGACTAACCTGACGTAGGTGTGCATGTTCACATGTTGTCCAACCTTGCCGTACGCGAAGTTTGCCGGATTTGGACCTAAATGCTAGCGACGTGGCATTGGCGCAGGTGAGGCTTACGATCGAATTGTTACACTTCATCAAGGCCTATCATCAACTCCGCCGGTTGTTATGTAGATGAAGCAGGACGAGACGGGAACTAGCTGGGCATATCTTGAATTGGAACGACGTCTCTATGTCATGGGTGGTAAACCTGAATGCCGCCACCAGCGCGCATGTATCCGCCGCGGCGTCCCATTCTCCCAGGGTGAAATATATATCCCTTTGGTACCGATTGAAGTGTCCTTGACTACCTAGCAACGCATTATTCTACTATCTCATCTACATCCCATCTCCTCACTTCCTCCGAACGGCATCCCATCTATCGAAGATTTTGAAATTCGAGAGAGCCAATCCTCAGACCCGAATATTAAAATGTCTGGCTCAGACATTGCTATTGTCGGGCTAGCATGCCGCTTCCCGGGCGAGGCCCGCTCTCCAGAGGCCTTCTATGAAATGCTTCTTCAAGGCAGGAATGCTTGGAGCGAGGTTCCTTCTACGCGATTCAACTCTCGCGCATTCCTTCATCCCAATAGAGAAAGACCCGGATCGCTAGTAAGGCTCCATCATCCGATACTGTGTCAACCTCTTCTGACTAGCATCCTAGGTTGCTGGGGGCGGGTACTTCCTGCAAGAAGACGTGTCGAAATGGGATGCCCCTTTCTTTGCCACGTCCGCAGCAGAAGCTCGTGCTATTGATCCCCAGCAGCGTCTTCTTCTTGAGGTGGCCTACGAAAGTCTCGAGAATGCAGGCATTCCAATCGAGGCAGTTTCGAACACGGAGACCGCTTGCTTTGTCGGTGGTTTTACGCACGACTATAAGACCATTGTTACACGAGACATACAAGCGGCGCCGCAATATGCGATCACGGGAACGGCCATGAACATGCTGGCCAATCGTGTCAGCTGGTTCTTGTAAGTCTTCATAAGAGAGCCACCTAGATTGATCAGGTGCTGGTAGCAAAGCTAACTACGCCAGCAATCTCCGCGGAGCATCTGTTACGACGGATACGGCCTGCTCGAGCTCGCTGGCGGCGCTGCATCTTGCGTGTGAGACAATCCGCTCAGGATCGAACAAGACGCGTTGCGCACTCGTAGGAGGCACGAGTCTCATTCTTGGCCCCGATGTGTCCTGCGGCCTAAATGCACTTGGCTTTTTGAGCCCTGATAGCCGTTGCTACGCATTCGACTCGCGTGCGAACGGCTACGCCCGAGGCGAAGCAATATGCATGCTCGTAGTGAAGCACATTGAAGATGCTATTCGTGATGGCGATCCCATCCGAGCTGTGATTCGGGGCACAGGAATGAATCAAGATGGTAAAGTATGCGCAGCCATGCCCCTGACTTCACTGTATAAAATTACTGATGCGCAAGCAGACAGCAGGTATAGTCCTGCCAGACGGTGATGCCCAGATGAGCTTGATACGCCAGACTTATGAATTCGCTGGTCTCGATCCAGCAGACACACAGTACGCAGAGTTACATGGCACTGGTACGAAAGCCGGCGATCCTACCGAGATGACGGCTATTGCTAGAACAATTGCTTATGATCGACGAAGCACCCTATACTGCGGCTCTGTTAAGACACAAATAGGCCACACAGAGGGCGCAGCTGGCATTGCCGGCGTAATAAAGTGTGTGCTCGCAATGGAGCGCGGCATCATTCCACCCCATCTCAATTTCAATAAAGCCAATCCGCGCCTGCGGCTGAATTCCTGGAATATTGTGCTTCCCAGTGCTCCGATTCCTTGGCCTGAATCCGAGATACGGAGATGCTCTATTAACAATTTTGGGTTCGGTGGTACGAATGCTCATGCGATTCTCGACGACGCGTATAATTATCTGCGTCTCCGGGACACGACGCTCCCTAGCCCCCTGCAAGAACCGTTCCCCTCACAGAATGATACCAATACCCATATCGCGAAGAGTGAAATTCCGGCCATGAATGGCCACGCCCCAAACACAAACGGCCACTCTTCAGGCACAAATGGACATACGACCACGAATGGTCACGCTCCGACCACAAATGGTGGGCTGCCGACTACAAACGGCAAAGCGCTGATTACAAATGGTGAGACGCCAACTCCAGTTGGTGAGGTGGTAGCCACGAACGGTAAGCTACGGACGAGTAACGGCGAGCTATCAACTACAAACGGCGAGCCGCCGTCTATAGATGGAGATGTCCTGATTGAGAATAGAGAGGTCCTGGACGCTCCAGCCCGCGTCTTCGTCTTATCTGCACCTGAGCAAGATGCCATTGCCCGCCAACGCCAGGCGTATGCGAGCTACCTTAAGACGAGGACCTCCTTCACTGTGCAGAATCTGGCCTATACCTTGTCGGAGCGGCGATCTCTCTTCCAGTGGCGTCATGCCGTCATAGCCAGCTCTGTCGATGACCTTTTGTCGTCGTGGGAGGATGAGAACCTCAAACCAACCAAAGCCATCGCTCCCTGCCACGTTTCCTTTGTTTTCACAGGGCAAGGTGCCCAATGGTTTGCAATGGGTCGTGAATTGGTCGCCTATGAGGTCTTTGCAGCATCTGTCAAGAAATCTGCTGCTGTTCTTTCAAAGCTGGGTAGTTTGTGGGACGCCTGGGACGAGCTGTTCGCTTCGGAATCCGAGTCGAAAGTGAACCAAGCTGAATACGCCCAGCCACTATGCACAGTTCTCCAGATAGCCCTTGTTGACCTTCTCAGGCACTGGGGAGTCAAGCCTCACGCTGTAATTGGCCATTCGTCAGGTGAGATTGGTGCGGCTTATGCCTCCTGTGCTTTATCCAGAGAGGATTGCTTGAAAGTCGCATATCACCGAGGTCGTGTATCAAGCAAGGCAAGGGAAAAGCACCCTCATGGCACTATGATGGCTGTCGGCTTACCGGTGGAAGATGCCAAGTCATATGTTGCCCAAGTCGGAGAAACGGTCATTGTCGCTTGCATCAACAGTCCAACCAGCGTCACCTTGTCAGGAGACAGGGCAGCCCTACTTCACCTGCAGACCACCTTCAATGAGAAAAACATATTCTGCCGTCTACTTCAGGTAGAGAATGCTTATCACAGTCCTCAAATGCTTAGCGTCGCGGACGAGTATCGGGATAGCATCGCGGATATCGTTCCCATAGACCAGTCATCTGTCCAGTTTTATTCTACTGTTGACGGTTGTCGCATCTCTACTTCCCGACTGACTGCTGACTACTGGGTCGCAAATCTGTGCTCTCCCGTACAGTTTGTGGCGGCACTGGACGACATGATGTACGCGAATGTGGAGAGAAAGGTCCTTAAAAGCAAGTCTCAGGCTACAGGCATTCTTCTTGAGGTTGGTCCTCATTCTGCTCTTGCTGGCCCTGTTAAGCAGTTCAAATCTGCCCGCAGCGGACTCGAGCATGTAGACTATCGGAGTGTTCTGGCACGAGGACAGGATGCAGCATCGACAACATTGAGGGTGATGGGTTGGCTCTGGATGAAGGGGGCGCTCGTGGATCTTAACAAAGTAGGTACATCATTCCCCCGCGCTCAGACTGCACCTGTCTTACGTGTTTGATGCAGGTGAATAGTAGGGATGAGACGCCTGCGCACCGTGTGGTCTTGGTTGACCTGCCTTCGTACAGCTGGAACCACTCTACTTCATATTGGCATGAGGCGCAGGCATCTAGGAATCACCGCTTCCCCGAATATCCGAGACACGATCTAATCGGTTCGCGGTTGGAGAATTACAATCCGCTGGAACCTATCTGGAAAAACCAGTTACGTGTTTCAGAATTGCCTTGGCTGAGAGATCATCAAATCCATGGTGATATTATTTTCCCTGCGGCGGGTGTAATTTGCGCTGCGATAGAAGCGGCACGCCAGTTCGCTGATGGTGACAACCTCAATCAGGACATCATAGGCTTTGAGCTACGTGATTTCTGCATAATTCGTCCTGTAGTCATTCAAGACCTTGACAGCGGTGTGGAAACTTTCTTGCACCTTAAGAAAAGAAAGCTCGGCATGAGTAGCGGTGCTGGGATGTGGCACGAATTTACTTTCTATTCCTGCCAGAGCAACGGAGCGTATGCTGAGCACGCCTGCGGTCTGATAGAAATCCAGTACTCCAAACCACTTTCCGAAGTCGACAATGGAAAAGAATCGACAGAAGAAGTTCTGGCACGTCAGGAGAAGTGGAATCTGCAGAAGGAAACATGCGTTGACGTGATAGACAGCATAGCCCACTATGATTTCTGGAAGTCAGAGGGCCTTGAGTTTGGTCAGTAATCTTCATCTCGGAGACGTCAAGATAACTGGAACTAAACTCAAAGCAGGGCGAACATTCCAAGGCTTAACGAGTATTCGTCAGAAGAACGGTACTGTCGTATTCGAGGTCACAGTTCCAGACACGCGTTCCTCTATGCCCTTCAATTGGGAAAGCGACGTTCTCATCCATCCCGCGACGCTTGACGCCTGTCTCCAGACTATGCTGGTCGCAATTCCCACGATGCCCGGTGTTCCCAAACAGATCTGGATCCCAACCACTATCAGAAGTTTACAAATTTCAAGTCATGTGCCTCGCGAGCACGGCCAGGTTCTCCACGGTTGTTGCGAGTCCTCACGTCGCGGAATCAGGGAAATGATTGGTTCAATCGTCATAGGCAACAAAACGTTTGATACACACCCTGCAATTGTCATGGATGGCGTGACATTTACCGGATTGGGGGTTAATCAGACCCTGCCCCGAGATTCCCGTCTCCAGGAGCAGTCCTTGATCAAGCTTTGTTCCACGCCTTGCTGGAAGCCCGACGTCGACCTTTTGGAACCAGAAGTCGCACGTGCCAGGCTTGATGACAGTGGCATATCCCCAGATGAACTGACGGGCTTTTGCTCCCAGGCTAACGAGGTCGTCAAAATAATGTGTCGACGAGTGTTGAAGAACCTTGATCCTAGCACGCGTTCTTCGCTACCACCGTATCTGCGGAAGTACGTGAAGTGGATGAGTAAGCGATGCGAGAGCTTAGGAATCAGCGACGTACCGCCATCATCTCGCCGGTCCGACGAGGATGATAACTGTGTCATGGCCAAGTTCCTTGCCGCCTACCCTTTTGACGGCCAATTTTGCTGCCATGTCTTCGGATGTCTAGACAACGTATTCACACAGAAAACAACGCCTCTGACTGTTTTGATGTCTGAAGATAACCTCTCTAGATTTTACCGCGAGACATATGGCGCGTTTGCTAGTACTCGGGTCTTGCAGAACTGGTTCGACATCAAGGGTCACAAGAACCCGCGTCTAAGAGTGATTGAAATCGGTGGGGGAACAGCTTCGGCAGCCGCCCCGGTATTAGAGAAGCTAGGCGGTCGAAAGGGGGAATCACCTCGTTTCTTGCAATGGACATTTACGGACATCTCTACCGGGTGGTTTCAGAATGCAAGAGAGCTACTCCAGGCTTATGAACCTCGAGTTGAGTATAAAAGACTGGATATTGAGAGCGATGTGGTAGAGCAAGGTTTTGATCCCGAGTCCTACGACGTCGTGCTTGCTGTGAATGTGAGTTTTTGGATATTCATTCGCCCCTGCTCGATCGATATATCGTTGCTCATCCCTTTTAGGTCCTACATGCAACGAAGAATCTTAAGAAGACACTCGAGAACTGTAGGCGTCTGCTGAAACCAGGAGGCAACCTTGTCTTGGGCGAGAATACGAACCCAAACGACATTAGTTCTTTCATTTTTGGAATCCTACCTGGATGGTGGGTTGCTGAAGACGGGAGAGAAGATGGGCCCCTCTTATCACAGGCTGAATGGGATGTGGTGCTCATGGAGGCTGGTTTTTCCACCCCAGATATCAGACTTCCCGATACAGACGATGTGAGCTCACATAGGATGTCAGTCTTGGTCAGTTCACGTCACGAGGAGCAAGACTTCCGTTCGAAGGATATCATGATCGTGACTCCCAATGACTGCAATACTGCTACGACCACTCTTGCGTCCTTAATTCGTTGCGAGTTTGAACGCCTCGGCTTAAGCGCAGAGACAGGAGACCTCCAAACCGCGGCAGAAAATGCGCATGGGAAAACTGTTGTGTCTCTTCTCGAGTACGAAAATCCATTCCTTGAAGAGGTCGGACCGACTCAGTTCGAGCAAGCAAAGCAAATTTTCCTCCATAGCACAGAGATTCTCTGGGTTACGAGATCGGATCCTGATGACAAGACTGGGCATCCAAGTAGGCGCATAATATCTGGGCTCTTGCGTTGCCTTAAGACGGAGGACTCTTCCCGTCGGCTGTCCGAACTTCACTTTTGCAGAGCAGCCACATCGGACATCGATTCAGCAGCCCGCACTGTTTGTCGCAGGCTTTGTAGCTTTTGGAAGGGAAAACAGAATTTGCCTGATGAGATGGAAACCGTTGAGATGGACGGGGCGCTCTGCATCCCACGTTACGTCCCTGAGCCAGTTTTGAATCGGTCGCTGTCGCTCAAGGAGTCCAGCGCCACTCCAGAGATTGAAGACCTGGTCCAGCCTAAGCGGCCTCTGAAGTTGACAATCGGAGTACCTGGAATGTTGGACACCCTTCACTTTGTTGACGATGATACGCCATTCCAGCCCTTGCCCGATGACGAAGTGGAGATTGAAGTGAAAGCGTGTGCCATGAACTTTTTGTGAGTATCATTCTAGCATTTCTTGTTTTTTACGTTGCCGTGCTACAAAACTAATCACCGATTTATCAGGGACATCATGATTGCTATGGGCCAGATCCAGCACCCTGACTTGGGCTATGAGGCCACAGGCGTCATCCGCCACGTCGGCGCTAAAGTGACCGAGTTTAGGCCAGGTGACCGCGTAATATACATGGGTCTGGGTGCGATGCGGACTTATATCCGATCCCCAGAGTGTTGTGTTCATGCTTTACCAGCCAGCATGACACTCGAGGAAGGTGTAACGATCCCAATAGCTTACGCTACGGCATATCAATCCTTGATTGAAGTTGCCAGGCTGCAAAAGGGAGAGTCTGTACTCATTCACGCTGCTGCTGGAGGTAAGGCCCATTAACTCTTTGTCGGGAGCTTACCTATTGTCCAGACCTGCGCTAATTCACCTGATAGGTTTGGGTCAGGCTCTTATTCAAATCGCTAAGTTATTGCAGGCTGAAATATTCTGCACAGTTGGCAGTAACGCCAAGAAGCAGGCGGTTATCGACTTGGGTGTGAAGCCCGACCATATCTTTAGCTCACGAGACCTCTCATTTAGCAAGGGAATTCATCGCCTCACCCATGGCCGCGGAGTCGATGTGGTGGTAAATTCCCTGGCAGGAGAAGCATTGCGGAAGAGCTGGGAATGTCTCGCTCCCTATGGCCGGTTTATTGAAGTCGGGAAGAGAGATATACTTGGGAATAGCGGGCTCGATATGCGGCCCTTCCTCGAAAATACCCTCTTTGCAGGTGTCAATCTCGAACGAATGATGGTCGTTAACCCACAGAGAAGCTCTAAACTTGTGTCACAAGTGCTAGAACTCTTTGAACAGGGCGAAATCGGCCACATACGGCCGATCGCGGTGCACGACTTTACAGAAGTCGAGTCCGTGTTCAGGGCAATGCAGCGGGGAGCACATATCGGCAAGCTAGTACTTCGCATCACACCCGAGTCACGAGTCCTGGTTACGCCCCGTAAATCTATTCCCCTAAGACTAGATCCAAATTCTACTTATGTCTTGGTCGGTGGCTTGGGGGGCCTGGGTCGGGCACAGGCACTGTTCATGGCCGAGCATGGTGCACGTCATATCGCGTTCATCTCCCGGAGCGGTAGTGGGCGACAGGAGGCGAAGGATTTGCTCGAAAAGTTGAAATATCTTGGCGTAGATGCGAGAGCTTACGCAGGAGATATCGCCAATCGGCTTCGACTTCGCGAAATCCTTGAGGAGATGGCCACGACTATGCCTCCTATCCGAGGAGTGATCCAGGGAGCCATGGTTCTTGACGATGGGCTTTTTCACAAGATGACGTTTGAACAATGGGTGACGGCCACAAGACCTAAAATCCAAGGTGAGACACCTTTAAGCAGAAATTGACCACGGTAACTGACTTGGCATGATTAGGAAGCTGGAATCTTCACGAACTCCTCCCTGAGAATCTAGATTTCTTCATTCAGCTCTCTTCGCTCGCAGGAATCATAGGATCTATCTCACAGGCAAACTATTCAGCAGGGAACACGTTCCAGGACGCACTAGCGCAATATCGACACGCGAAAGGCTTACCAGCTACGAGCATTGATCTTGGACTCATGAAAGACATTGGTTATGCGGAGGAACATAAGGACGTGGCTGCGAACAAGAGCTCATTGAAATTAGTAAGTGACTATTCTTAATGAGCCTTTTTCTGAGCCCCCCAGATTAGATTTCCGGATTCTTTTTTCGCTGACGGTCGGGGTTATCAGACGAGCGTTGGTAAAGACCAATTCTTGCGCATACTCAAGTGCGCAATGGCGGGGACTGCGGACGGCAAGAC
The DNA here is from genome assembly GCA_022578865.1 of Xylaria sp. FL0043. NCBI lineage: Eukaryota > Fungi > Ascomycota > Sordariomycetes > Xylariales > Xylariaceae > Xylaria > Xylaria sp. FL0043. Next base: position 25,537 of record MU397374.1, on the reverse strand, counting down.
ACCGTTTCCAACACAAGTTATCGTAGGCGCTGGCACTGGTGGTGCAGTTCAAGCGGCAGAGGCGTCGAGTATCGGTGGCGGCGACTACTACTGGCTTCGCACTCTCCCGCAGTTTGCCTATCTTCAGCGTCTTGATGTCCAGGAGACCTCGGTCAACGAAGAGCGACACAGTAGCGATGGGGCAATTGAGAGGCTCAGCCATGCCACCTCCATGGACGCAGCAGCCGAGATCGTGCAAGACATATTGCTCGCGAAGGTGACCAAGGTCATCATGGTCCCCGTCACAGACATAGACACGTCCAAACCCGTATACACATATGGAGTGGATAGTCTGGTGGCGGTTGAGCTACGGAACTGGCTGGCGATGGAGTTGAAGAGCGATATTAGCATATTTGACCTTACGAGTAGTGCGCCGATCACCGAGGTATGCAAGAAAATAGCGAGCAGGTCGCATCTTGTGCCAACGGAGGCGAAAGAGGAAACAGGTGGCGCATGAACTAGTTATCTACGGTTGCACGTAAGAAGCGTATAAAAGCGAAGTCCATCTCCACGACTCGGACCTTAGTTAGAATTACACATGGTGTTAGAGATATAAGACAATCATTTACTCGCGATACTAGGCGTTGTAGGAATGATGATCTAAGATGATATGTACGGGGCAACACGGCGCGGGTTAAATGAATAGGACCCCGCCCCCGCGTCAGCCCCCTGCTCGCAGCGTGTACCCTGTACACAGAGCATCAAACCAAACCACAACTTTGTCTGTTCTTGTTTGGAACGAAGCTCAGTGATCGCGTTCATGGTGAATATACGCTGTTGGGATATTCAAAACTATCGCTGGGAACGCATATTTCGGTTATGATATTTTTTTCTTGACACACGCACAAGTATAACACATTAGTGATCGTACATGATGCATTGGAAATAACCTTCTCGATCACATAGATGAATTTAAGCGTAATGATCTGGTAACGCCTGAAGCTCCAATGCATCATCCTGCCAAGTTCGTGTACACTGCCTGGCTTCATCCTATGGCGGTATTAGCAAGTCTTCTATTAGCCTCATCCATAGCAGCCGTGTGAAATTTGCGATGCTCGATCATAGCATCATCCGCTCTTCCCAGTCTCTCGTCTGCCTCTCTCATAGCTTGCGCATGAAACTTCCGGTGCTCGATCATACTATCATCTGCAGCTGCCAGTCGCTCGTCGGCCTCTTTCATAGCCGCGGCGTGGAATTTCCTATGTTCCTCGATGGCACCCTGGGCCGCCGCCAACCTCTCATCAGCTTCCCGCATAGCTTGCGCATGAAATTTCCTGTGCTCGATCATACTGTCGTCCGCGGCCGCAAGCCTCTCGTCGGCCTCTTTCATGGCTGCTGCATGGAACTTGCGGTGTTCTTCAATCGCCCCTTGCGCAGCTGCTAGACGCTCATCGGCCTCGCGCATGGCCTCGGCGTGAAACTTCCTGTGCTCAATCATGCTATCATCCGCCATAGCAAGGCGCTCGTCAGCCTCCTTCATAGCTGCCGCGTGAAATTTCCGATGCTCTTCAATAGCACCTTGGGCAGCGGCCAGCCGCTCGTCCGCTTCGCGCATCGCATCGGCATGAAACAATCGATGCTTTTCCATGCTGCGCTCCGCTTCTGAAATCATGTCATCGTGGCCTAGATTGATGATCTGGGTCGCAAATCGCTGCATGGCGCGATGATGCTCGTCTCTGAGCCATGCTAATCTCGCGTCGTTCTCCGTCTGCGAGGGGTTGAAGGCGGCGGCTTCACGGGCCTGCGCGAGCTGTGACTGGAGCTGGGCAACTTTGGCTTGAAGCTCGGCCAACTCGGCAGCAACGTCGGGCATTGTATTCACAGTACTGCGACCACTGGAAGGAATTTTTTGCTATTCAGGCGTGTATATTTTATCTCAAGACATAGCGACCAAAAAACGTTAGCGGAAATGGGGTTGTTAGATCTAGCATAGGATCTAGCTAAACAGAGTCCTGTTCTTACATGGAATCCTTATGACGTCACTGGCACATGTCAGCTCCAACAAAAACAGGGCATCCTTGACTTGTATATTATCATGCCTTTTAGGAAAGGGGACTGCGTCTTTAGTGCTCTCATTATGTTACCAAAATGTGTTTCCTATGCATTATCGAATGCGAATGCCAGGAGCCGTGTCCATGCCTCGAGTTATAAGCTGTGATGAGGCTCATGTGGCCCTCTCAGGCGTCGCGTCATCGAGGAAACCATTACCCAAGAACACTCACAGCTTGAACTCGTGCGCTATCTTGCTGATAGTACAACGATTAGGATAAATAATGAAGCCCACCGTATTCAATGGCGTCGTGGCAGCAGATAACACTTTTGAGGTCTACTATCACACCTGCCGGTTATGAAATGGGGGCCTAAGCCTGTTGAGGGTTTCTACGAGCCTCTCCATGGCTCAGCGCCTCATCTCGCGGGCAGGGTATCGCTAACCCCATTGGCGCGATGCTTGTCGTGGTACTGATGCTGCACTACAGGCGGCTCAAGCTAGTCAAGAGTGCTGTGAAGACGACGTTATATGTGGGCTAAAGAACTATGAACATGATCAGTGCCTAAGAAATATATCGGTGCAACTTCGATGAGACCAATGATACACCACTTTAGAGCGCTCAAACGGAATATTCCTTTTCATATTGCTTTGTATGATAGACAGTCCACAGTGTAAGATAAGATAACGACACAACGGCTCTACTATGTAATACGCTAGCCAACATGGCCCTACGATAATCCGGACCGGACTGGCAAGGGTAGGTAGCCGGTAGCTAAGCTCCCAACGCTTAGCCCTGCATTGCAGCAAGAGTCATATTGGAATCATTAGCCTTGACAATAGCTCTGGCAACACGATGAATCAAACGGCGAGCCGCATGCTCCGCAATCAAAGCCATCGCACGGATCGGCGGTCATTGTGGGGGCGCTCGAGGTCGACGTCGACGTGAAATCGCACGTGCCGTTGGCACAGCAGGCCGGCGAGCACTCATCGCATCCATCTTCGTTGCAGTTGCACACGTCCGTGGCGGTGCACATGGGCGTCGTGGTAGTTGAGCTTGAGCTTGTGGATGTTGTTATGCTAATGCTCGTGGTAGGCGCCGAGTAGCCGCTCGAGCTGGGGTCCTTGGGGTCCTGGTAGTCGGGCGGGTAGCCAGTCGGGTTAGGCGTGCACCAGTAGCCTGAGCACAATGTGCCACCGCAGGCGGTGCTGTCTCCCGAGCACGTCGGTCCGGCCGTGGGCCCCGGCGTGAAGCTGAGTGTCGTGCCTTCAGCACTGGCCTCGTCGGCAGCCAGCTCAGCGCTCAGGGCTGCGTACACCGAGTTGGTGTATGCATCGCCTAGCGTCATGGTCGCCCAGACCTCGTCGTACCAAGAACCGATGGGTGCCGCCGTCTGCGTGCCGATGACCTCCTCCGTAGACGAGTCCGAGACGCTAACAGAGCAACCCGAGATGGTTTCGCACATGGAGGACATCGAGACCGTTGTCGAGTCCGAGACATAGGTCGTAGTGGTACACGCCTCGGCTGTCTGCGTCTCGCACTCGCCCTCCTCGTCTGTCGTGATCTGGTGGTCGTTTCCGATAGTGATCTTGGGCCAGTCCGGCAGATTTCCTTTGATGTCAATGCCCTGTGGCCATTTGATCAAGCCAGCGGGTGGTGGCCCTGGTGGGTAGATGCCGGGCGGCAAGATCCAATGCCAGGCACCAACGTGGAGCCCTCCCCATGATATACAGATAAAGAAGAACCATGCCTTGCAAGACACGACCACGCCATCATCCGTGGGCTTGGGCTTGTCGATGGTCGTCGTAACGGGGATGATTTGTCCATACAGTGGCCAGGTGGCCCAGATGGGCAGCGGTGTCGTGGTAGAAGAGGCTTGGCCTCTGACCCAGGCCGTGACCAAGGAGCAATCAACACCGATCACGGCGGTGGTAGACTCAAGGAAGGTGACCACCTTGGTGGTTGGGCAGGCGAAGCTCAAAGTCCGCGACGTCGAGTCGGTGCAGGTTGTCCCGACGGCAATGGGCGGCGTGGCAAAGGCGATGGATGTTGTGGCTGGGCACGAGATGGTGATAGCCCCTGTCGAGGCTGGGAATGTCAGCGTCGTGACGGTTGCACTAGACACCGTGACGGGGACGCCGATGGAAGTGTAATAAGTGGTGCTGCCACCCAGGTTACCGTCGCTGTCGGTGTTCAAGGGCTCGGTGCCTGGGTCAGTGAACTCGACAGTGGGCCCGACGTTCACTTGAGGCCATGGCGGAAGAGTGACAGTACGCGTAGTCGTGCCGCCGTTACCGTCAGGCAATGGGACACCAATAGGTGGGATGTTGACACTAGGGTAGATGGTAATAGGCGTTGGCCCAGTAGTCGACACATCCACGTTGGAATAGCCTATGCCATTCGTGACAATTGAAGGAATGGAGATAGTCAAGGTGGTGGTGGACGTGACGAAAACTGTTGTTCCGATCCCACCAACTGTGGTAGTCACGATCCCGCCATACTCAAAAGATGTTGTATAGCTGCTAGGCAAGATGGTGGTATTTGAAGAGAGCACGCTTGTTGGTAGAATGAGCAAGCAGGGCGCCGACGAACAGGTTACAGTTGGCGTGTTCCACACGTCACTGCCTACCCACACGATGTTGGTGGTGTTGTCGTCGCCTGGTAGCGGCAGCCACACGCTAACCTCAGTCGTGAAGCCGTGTTGGTTGCCGTCTGTCTGCAGGATCTTGGAGCCGTCAACGCCGTTGGCTAGGTCAACAGTGGCGATAGTGAACAAGTTGTATATGACGACGCCGGTTGACCCTTTGACCTCGAGGATGCGCTCTTGGCAATTGTAAGTCCCTTCACAGTCCTTGCGGAAATTGTTAAAGAAGCTATACAGCCCAGCGCTATGAATGGTGACGTCGGTCGAGTCAATGATCTGCAGACCCCAGGAATAGCGGCAGTGTTCGTCTTCTGTGTTGGCTGTGACATTGCATCGGCTGAAGTCAGGATCGTTAGGAAAGCTCGCGGCAGCACCAAAGGGTCCCGGGGCGCCAGGAACAGGTTGGAAGTAGGGGGATTCGGTCTGAATATGACCCATGTAAACGCTTTGAGCCCCGCTGAGCATGTAGTTATATAACACCGAATGCTCAGAGCCACTGCCATAGAACCACGATGGACCCTGAGACTCGATGAGCATGCCGCGGGCACCAAAGACGGCAATTTGCGTGATGGTAGAGTCGGGCTGGTTATAGATTGACTGGTCGTTATCATGGTCGGCTACCCATGCCCAAACGTTTTCAAAGTATCCATTCCCCTGAGGCGTGAGATGAAACATGAGCGACGCCGCAATACACTCATCGTTAGAGCTAAACTTGGGGCAGGTAGCGAGGTCAAGATCACTGCCAAGGGCGCCGCCAACGCGGAAGTGCGAGTCCCACATGGCTGCCGCGCCTGGTGACGATGCTGCGGTGTTCCACTCCATGAGAATAGCGCCGGCGGTGCTGCCGCGTACTGAAAACAACATCTCGACGATCTCCATGGTGCCAATCTCTCCCTTGTTGCCGACCTGTACCACAACCTTGGGGTTATGCATGTCGCTAAAGTAGTAGCCCGAGCCCTGGATCTGCGACCACGAAGAGCCTTGCACGACAGAGCCCGTTGGAATGACTACAGTACCACCAACCGTATAAATTCCAGCCGGAAAATAGGCAACTTTATGTGCGCTCACTGCATTCTGAAGGAACGAGTTAAGGCAGGACGTCTGGTCGCCGGTGCCATCATTCTTACATCCACCGTCCGTAGTTGCTACCAGGAAGGAGTCGGTGCCCAGCTGCCCGTACTGTGGCCTATCCCGCACAAAAAGAGAGCCGGTATGGTCAAGCAAGACCGCGGCCTTAGCAGGTGCTGTCACGGAGCCGGTTTCTGTTGAGCCGACCGAGCCGTTGTATCGCTTGCCTGTTGCCCACAGAATGGCACCGTCGGATAGGAGCGTGCTCCCACCATCCACGAGCACAGGATTAGTCACATTGAAAAAGGCAGTATTGTCAAGCACTATGTTAGGGGACGATCCTAGTCCATTGGTTAAAATGCCAACGGGTGTGTCATGGATAGCGGAATCAATGATAGACACGCTACCCGTGCCCTGGCCCATATCTCCACCTATGCCCGAGATGTTGAAGGCAACAGAGCCGCCTTTAACTTGCACCTGCTGCCAGTTCCAGCCCCAATCCCAAACCATTTGGACGGCTGTATTGCAATAAAAGAAATTTAAGCCACGCGCGGTATACTGTTGCGAGCCCGCCCGCCAGCCGATATTGCCGCCGCTGAAAATGAGGTTGGAAACGAAGCCGCCGCTGCCGTTCTCAGAGAAGATGCCAACGGCCGTCGTGGTGTTAGATATGGGCATGATAAACACCAAGTTCTCCAGCGACGTAGCCTGGGCCACCTGCCAGTGTATACCTGTCGGCACTAGGTCCTGGTCGTTCTCGCCCGTCGATTCCGGCATGTCGGTGAGGTCGAAGAAAAAGTTGCGGATCTGGCGAAAGAACTGGTTCTGGTTCACGTACCACTGGGCACCCGATTCATTTGGGATGTACGGGTCCGTATCGAATAGCGCAATGCCCTTGAAAGTGTCACAGCCCTTTATAACGGGCATGTTGTTAGGGTCACCGATGAACTGCGTGTAGTAATACTGTACTACGGGCGAGCATATCTTATACGTGCCGGGCGGAAAGTAGACGATAGCACCTTGCGTGAATGTGTTGCCACACTGCAATATTTGGAGTCAGCCTTCACTATGTGGGAAGAATTCGTGGAAGTCCAGACAAGTTGTAGATACGGTTGTGACTCAAAAGACAGATTCGTGCTCCAAAGTTCACGATGATGAATAGAAACTGATGTCAGAAACTCCTTACTTTCTCTCCGCAACGCGTCTGCGTACTTCCAACTGAGTTCTTGTTCCAGCTGGCCACGGCCGCATTCAGCGCCTCGGTCGTGTCTGTTTTTCCAGTGTTATCAGCACCAAAGTCGTCAACCACGTTCCGGAAGAACTGGTAGTCTCCGCCCGCCAAAGGTTGCTTGGATGTAATGTCAGATACAACTTATGCGTGCTAATATCTACCATAGACAAGGGTAAAACTTACCGCTCCCATTGGCCCAAGAGTCGAGAGCCAGTAAGCATCCGAAGACGCTTGCCGCTTGGTCTTGGAAGGGCTAAATGTCGTGGATTTAATGCCGCTGAATCCAGCATAACCACCGCGCATCACAGTGCCATTGCGAAGATTGGCCATATATCTGTCCATGCTCCCAGAGTATGCCCACACCGGGCCATTGTGCTTTCCTTTATCAGGTGCCGTGTTGTAGAAGTTGTGCTGGTTGTCAACCATATACGGCGGCGCGGGCTACAATGGGACGTTAGCATAGTGCAGAAAATGACGAAGAGATACGGTGTACCCGTGGATCAAATGGGAGCTTCGGCGCATATTGGGTCGCGTTTGAGACGTGAGAAGCCGAGACGAATCTCACAATGTTACATTGTATTGCCAGCAAGACTAGGAACAGAACGGAAAAGTTAATCATGTCGATGTAAAGCTTTGATTTCAGTTTATGAGAAGCAATGAAGCTCAAGAACGATGGAATGAATAAAGTTCGAAGACAAGGGGGTATTTCATAGGCCGTGGCCAGTCGGACGGAAGATGGTTGTACTGCATTTTTGGAGCGCTGCGCGAAGAATAAAAGCCGATGGTATGATGAGCTGGTGGTCTCGTCGCGAAAGCAGAGCCGCTGTCTGGCCTTGTTGTACGATATTGTTGGTTGTTAGCTTTGTTGTCAAATTGGTTGTTGGATCTTTGCGTTGTTGGTAAGAATTTCAGTTCGACGCCTTTACTATTAATATGGCAATCCTTCGTAGCAAACTGGTCATCGTGCGATTTGTTAGGTCATCTGATTGGAAGGAAGACGGTTTAATCTCGCTTGACGCCGAAGATAGACGTTTGTTTGGGGTACGCTTGTTTTGATGAGGTGGTCACACGCTCACAGCCTCCTCCTTCTCCGACATTTAATGCCTCTCCGCACTGCCTTTTATTACTTTAGCTATCTGCCGCCTTCGCCACACGCGGCTCAGGGCTGTTGTGATGGCGAGAGGATTGACCTTTCATGCCGCATATTGGTACTGGATCATACGCCGCAAGACGCGGCTTGTACTGATGTAGCCTATATCGTGTCCCCTTTTCTGTTCATGGGGCGTAAACCAACACCAGGAGGCTATCCGCCCGCGTGGTGACTGACACGTCTGACTGCGGCGTTTATACTGCCATCGAAGAAGATAGCACCTGAGCCATAATGAAGCGCATAGACGACGGCGTCGACAAGAATGTACCGTTAGCCGACATCTCCCGCAGATAAACGGCGGGCTGGGAGCTGACACCGGAGATAGGCAGCTTCTCTTGTGGACCGTTGCACGATGAAGGCTTATTAGGAACTGTCTACTCGGTTCAGCCCAGTGCCTGCTATCGAATGGGTATACTTCCACGAATGCCCTGGTTGGAATTATGATGCATAGCAATGAGGGCTTGGTCACGAAGCGAGGCGTTACGCCATGATTAGGATTCTAATCTCTCACAATAGGAGGGCATATGCAACCCTCGGTATTATAGTCATGTGCCAGTGACGAAATCTGACGGTAAACGCTGTGATCGTCGCCAAGGATCAACGAGACTTGTTATAACTGCAGCTTAATATTCTTAGCTTGATTGGCTGCAAAAGTCGTGGTTAGCTGCAAGAAGTAAATGGCAAGTCTTACTTGCATTGTTTATAATTAGTACATCCATCAGACTAACACGAGAACAAGGAGCATGCGTCCTAACAAATTGTTGCTTCAAAGTATTCTGCTTAAGGCAGAGCAAAACCTGAGGGTAATAATGGCAGCTAAATTTAGGTTGTTCCGCTGTGTCAGATATCGTGTCTGTTGGTAAGACGGTGTTACAGAAAAGCTTTTGACCTTCAATCGACCTTGAGGCCGCCTGAAATCCAGGTGCACACTAGTTGTCTAGAGCTAACAACGCTTGGTTCGCCTGTTCAAAGAGGAGAAGGTCAAGTCTGGCCATTTGATTTACAAGAGAAGTGTTTCTTGTATATAATCTAGAAAACGAGCAAGCTATTCATTGATGCACCTATTCAAACAATCTGTATTGGCTGCTGTAACATAGTCTTCTGTCTCTATTACTCGTTGAAGCTTTATACTACATTGCTATCACTTCCAGGATCTCCTCACCCTTTACCCTGTCTGATGCCCTTACAGACAATGCCGAAATTCTTTCTTCGACTAAGTCTGAGCGCAGTTCTACTTAGCGTGCTGTTACGCAAAGCTTTCTGTGTGACCGTCGACCAGCTGTTCGTAGTCCAGAGCGGAGCATCCAACGGCGGCTGTGACAAGTATTTTGACCAGGTAAAGAAAGATGGTATCCTAGACAATTGGGTGGAAGAGATCAACTTCAGCCTCTCTACAGCTATTGATGGACTGGATCTTTACAATCAAGATATCAGAATTCGAAGGGCTGTTCAAACTTTCTTCGGTGTTCGCAACCGAGGAAAGGCTTCAAACAATGCCCAGCAGGCTATCGATAAAATTGCAGGTATAGATTTTATTTCAACTCGCACAAATTTATCACATTATTATTCTACCTCGCATAAATTTTATTTAATATTTATTTTAATGTTCTAAATAATAAATCTTATCCACCTTGGAGTGTTATGATAGCTAACACTATAGCTAGACAACTTAAAGCATGTGCAAGATTTTGTCAGCTATGCATCTTCAGCCGGCCAACCTATATACCAAAACTCGAACTTCCATCTATTCTGCGGCAGCGACTTCCTTGTACGCCAAGCCGTGGACACGCCAGCTCTTGACTGGCAGGCCAAGCAAATTCTGGACAACAAAGGCAATCCTGTCAACATTGCGGCTGTGCCAGAGTATGCCGCTGCCCTTGCTGGCGAACCAGACAAGGAGGCCTGGTGGTCCGGCGATCACACGCCAGTAAATGGATACTATTTCTCCAACACCGGTGGCGAGTACTGCGACACCAAAAGTTCCACCAACAACGATGCTGATGGGCACAACCTCGGCCTCACTGCGGTCATTCAACAGCTGGGGGTGGTAGGAAGCACCGGTGCAGCGCGCACAGTTGACAACATTATAATCTGTGACTATAGCTTTACAAACCCCGATAGACCAGAGTCTTACGCAGCTGGAGACGCCGCCATCGTCGCGGGCACTAATTTGGCGAAGGCGGTACCAAGGAGCGCGACACTCTTTCACGAACTCTTTCACCTATTATTTGGAGTAGACAATGGCGCAGATCCGCAGAATCCTACTGGGTTCCTCGAAGGTGACGAAATCTGTAAGTAGTCTGCGTGCGATACCCTGGGGGATTGTTTATGCTTAGTATTAGTGTTCATTTGAAGATACTAACTCGCAATGGCAGATGATCTTGCCCAATGTATCGAGACTGCTCGAAAAGATGGTCTGAAGGCACAGCGAAACCCGGAAAGCTACGTCTTCTTTGTTACACACATGTTCTACTTGTTGGGAGTTTCAGGTGATGGTATAACCAAGAACTGGGACTTTAAACTGCAGCAACAAGGCTCAAAAAGGATTTACTCAGCAACAACCCCATAAGAAAAGTCGAGAAAACTCACGGTAGCACCGACTAGGACGTGTAGTATTTGGTTGCTATCATAGTCGAGGTGATCGTTTATTCTAAGGAGTCAAGGATAAATAGAGATCCTGTGCACCTTTCTAAGGTTCTTTAAATTAATTTTCCCTTAAGGCCAAGATCATAAGTCTCGACAAAATTCTCAGAGCTATAGCACTGGCCCCTGATTTTTTAACTGTGAAGGCAGCTCTTCTTCTAGATTGCGTTGTCTTACCGTATGGAAGAATATAGCCCTTTTAATTCTCGGTATAATAAGAGGGCTGAACTACAGGGGGATCAGCTATGTCAATGCCTAATAGATAATTAAGTAGTGTGGATTCTTATGCATGGATCCTCATGTTGCACCTAACAATGGAACACCTACGCCCCAAGCTTACGTTGTTTATACGGTCAAAAGTTAGGTATACAGGTATGCCTCCTGGAGGCCCCGCCTTTTTAATGGATATAATCATAACTGCCCCCGTCCCTTCCTGTCCTCGCTTTAACTCCTCTACATCACCAACTGGACACAGACTCCAGAGCGACACTTCTCTTCTTGAGCTTTGCATTGTGAGATCACCTTCTGGGAAAGCCACCATTAAATATTGCACCGATTCAATGGCTCGCGTCAAAGAACCTAAAAACCCGCTCCGGCTACATCACAAGCGAACAACTATGACACGATTTTATCTGCCACGGGGGCAGGACGGGCCAACATGGTCTACCAGTTACTTGGACAAGCTGAACCCGCAGCTTGGCCCCCTCGCAAATACTGCGGGCTGCGAAACGGTCTGGCTCGGAAGGAAGGTTGATGATATTGAGCAAGCCGCGCTTATGATACGTGAGTTTTTCTGGCGCAAGCCGTCTCCCAAGGTCATATACAAATGCTCTGATACATCTTACATCAGTCTGGCAGTCTGAAGACTCCCTGAATGCCTTCGAGCGTTCCCCTGCCTGCCACGACTTTTTGCGAAGCCTCCCCGAGAATAACATGCAGGCCTCTCTTGATTCCGGCGCATTGCTAAGATGCCTGTCATTGAACGACACTAGTGACACAACATGTTCGCCAAAACCATCGCGAATTGTCCGCTTCCGCTGGAGTCACGGCTGGCCATTTAAAGAGGATTTACAGGGCCGCATAACGCTCACCGCCTTTACACTGCCCTCCAACGACGTCTCCATAATTGAATCCTGGGCTGAGGAAGTGTACAGTACAATCGGCCAGTTTATACCTGAAGGTTGTGAGGATCTTTTCCGCAGGTGGCCCCCTATGCTGATGCGACGCTGGACTGCATGGGCTTGGGTCGATAACGAAGACGCCTTGGTCGACGGCTATTTTGGAAAGCTGAGACAGGAGGCGAATTTGGCTGGATATGAAAGCAAGCCATCTATTCTGTGCGAGTTTCGTCGCTGGAATGGCTATGCCGGCGCTACACCAGAACGGGAAGAGATCGCGGCCCAAAACCCGTTAACACAGCAATCGTGGGCCCAAGCGGTGGCACAGGTAATGCCCCCAGTTACAGCATGGGGGCAGGAGCGTTGGGACGTTCAGCTGTTGCCACGTTATTTCTCTGAAGATGAGAGAGAAGACGAGGAGGAAGACGAGGAGCTGGAATACGAACAGATGTCAGAGTAGTTGAGCCAAAAGTATAGGCTTTTCACTTTATAACCGTACACCTCGGCAGGTAAACCTGGTGATAACCACAGTTTGGTAGAAAGATCTCTCGAGGCGCTTTCGCAGATTTAAGCCGCGTTATATACCATGACTTGGCCGTGGAGCTTTTAGGGATCGATAGGTCGCGCGACCTGACATCCTATCCCCAAGCCTAACCGGATAGTAGGCTGGGTCCAGATTATTTTATATAAGGACTTGGCATGCCAAGGCAAACGGAATCCTTGGTCCAGTTCCTTTGTTTGGCAGTAGTTCCGGATAAGTGATTTCGCGATAGGGTAACGCGATAGTGCCTTTAATTTAGTTTTATCGGTCGCATTTAGGAAGACATAAAATCGATATATTAGTACGGCTTATTATCGCGGTCGTCGCGGTTTATTTTAATCGGGCGCTACTGCACCTGTTTTTTTTTCTTTATTATAAACTATACAGCTTATTATAAATAATAAAAAAAATAATAATAATAAAATTAGTAATAAATAATATGATAAAATTAAAATATATAAATTTATTTATTAAAAAGTTATATATAATTATTTATATATATATATATAATTAAATTTTTTTTTTTTAAATATTTTTATAAATTTTATATAATTATAATTAATAAAGTATTATAAACTTTATATATATCCGGAAATATATATAATATATATAAGGGTTTTTAATTTATAAATAATAATAAAACTAATAATAGTTAATTTATAAAAAAAGTTTTATTAATATTTTTATTATTATATTAAGTATTATTAAATATAGTAGTTATTTTTAAATATTTAAAATATAAATATAAAATTTTAAAAGCTTATAGTCGAAATAAAATTAATAGCTAAAAAATAAAACTAAATAAATAATTAAATATAAAAAATTATAATTATTATATAAATATAAAAAATAAAGCATTTTTTAATATTAAAACCTTTTAAATTTATTAGATTTAATAAATTTATAAATTATAAAAATTTTATAAATTTATATTATATAATTTTTATTTTAAAAGTTTTAACGCTTAAATAATTATTTAATAAAAATTATTGCACGTTTTTTTTTAAGTTTATCTAGCGATTAATAATAAAATATATTTTATAATATAAGGTTTTTATTTTTTTTAGCGTTTTATTTTAAAGAATTTTAGTTTTATTATTATTTTTATTTTTTTTTATGATTTTTATACCTTTATCGGTATTTTATAACTTATATATATTATTTTTATATAGTTAATAAATTATATAAAAAAGATCATGCGCTAATATAAGCTATAAATTATATTTTATACTCGGTATATTTTAAAACAAAAAAAAATAAAAGTATTTATATAAAATAAAAAAAATAATATATGTTTATTTTTATAAAAATTAATTAATTTATAATATTTAAGTTTTATTTATTTTATATTATCGCTTTTGTTTTATTTAACCTTATTATATAAAATTATATAATATTAAAATATATAAAAGTATTAGTTTATTATTTTTTATTAATTACCTAGTATTTTATAAAAAAATATTTATATAATATAGTTTATAAGCAAGCAGGTTATTTAAGCGAGCAGGCTATTTTTTATTAAAACGCGACTTTTTTTTTTTAACGTATAATAACTTAATAATAATATAATATCTTTAAAAACTAATAAAGTTAATTTATTATTAACTATTTAAACTATTTAATTATTATAAAAATTTAATGTTTAATGTACTTTTAAAATCTATAATATTATGCGTTTAATATTATAAGCTAAAATAAAAAAATATATTATTAAAAATAAAACCCGCGCTAATATATATAATCTTAATTTAATTAAAAAAAAAATACTTCTTAAATATATTCTCGATTTAAATAACTGAGAATTTTTGCCGGCCTACGCGAATATTAAAAATATAGCTAATTATTTATACGACTTGTGTAGCGCAAGCTTAGTTAGCAAGTATTAGGCTCATAACTTTGTTAATTATTATTTAAAGTTTAAAATATAATATACGTGCTTTTATAATTATTAAAAGGCTTTATATAAAAATTTAAAAATTATTAGCGCATAATTTAAACGTTATTTACGCGTAAAATCGTAATATAATATTAATAATGCCGACGTTTAAAACTTTAATAAAACTAGTTTTATAATAAGCTAGATCTGCTTATATATAGTTATTATATGCGCTGATCAACGTAAAAAGTATAAATTAATATAGTTTAATAATAAAAAATAGTTAATAATAATTTATTTTATTAATTCGCGTAGTTTATATATTTTGCTGTTTATTATTTTTTAAAGGGTTTATTATTTTAAATATTAATATTAAAATATTAGTTTTTTAAACGATTAAATATTTAATATTAGTTATAATAAATAAATAATTAATAATATAAATTTAAAATAAATAAAATATTTTAATTAATATATTAAGCTATTATATATTAATATATATTATATATTAATATTAAACTAGTATAAAAATCATGTATTAACCTAGTTTAAAGATTATTATAAAGTTGAAAACATTATAATAATTCTTTTATTTTCGCACTTATTGTATTTAATTTAACCACTTGACGTTAGGCTTTATAATTTATTAAAGCGGGCGTATAATCATTAAATATTAGAATTTATTAAGTCACGCGTTAACTATATCATTAAGCCTAAGTTTTTTATAATATTTAAAAAGGCTTATTTAACTACTTTTATAAAATTAAATATTTTAAAAAGTTTTTAAAGGTTAGAATTAATACTTTATAATCTATAAACTATAATATTAAAGCTAAATATATAGTTATAATTATTAACGCCAATGTTAAATACTCTCGACCTTTTTAAATAATAAATATTTAAAGCGTTAAAAACCGCGCAAAAAACGTTTATTTAATTAACTTTTATTAAAAGTTAAATCTTTAAGCATTAAAAAAACTTTTCAGCACTTATTTTAAAGGCTATTAACTAGCTAATAAAAATAAATTAAATATTAGCGCATTAATTAACTTTAGTAAATAAAAAAAACCAAACTCTTTAAAAAGTAAATAAAATATTTAGCAAGCGCTAGAAAAGCAAAAAAAAGCGCTTATAAAATAAAAAAAATCTTATTATAAAAAATACACTTAATTTAATTGCTTAAAAAAACGCGCAAGATCAAGTACGGTCGCAAACGTTAAAAAATCATAGTAGTAATAAACTAAGTGTATTGCGCCCGCGATAATATAAATAATATAACAACACCGGTTATAATTTAAAAACTTATAAAAAAAATATAAAAATAAATAATAAAATAAAATCCGATTAATCTTTAATAATATTTATTATAGTTATAAAATTATTAATAATTAAATATAAAAGTATAATATAAAATAACCCGCTCGTTTATAAACCACGTTATTATTACTTTTTATAATTATATTATAACTTTATACTTAGTTCTTTAACCTAGTTTTATAATTTAATTGTTTACTTTATAAAAAACTATATTAATATAATATACCTTAACTAATTAAGCTTTAGTTCATAATCTAGTTCCTTAACTTAGTTTCACGATCGCACTTTTATACAATAAAAAATAATACTAGTTTAATATACCTTAAATAATTAAAGGGTAACGCTTAACCTAGTTCTTTAATCCGGTTATTTAATACACCTTAAATAACTACGCTTTAACCCTTTACTTAGTTTCTTCACCTAGTTATTAACTTAGTAGTATAGCACACCTCAATAAACTACGCTTTAATCCTTCACCTAGTTCTACGATTTAGTTTTACGATCTAGTTTTATAATCTAGTTATTTACTTATATAAACCTTAATATACACTTAATAATAAAGCCTTGGCCCTTCACCTAGTTTTATAGTTTTATTATAAAATAAAGAAAAAAAAAAACGTTAATATATTATTGTTTAACCATTTAATACTATTATTATAAACCTTATATATATTTATAAAATATATATAATATATATAAAGGTTCTTGATTTATAAATAATAATAAAACCAATAGCTATTAATCCGTAAAAAAGGTTTTATTAATACTTTTATTTTTATTTTAAATATATTTAAATAATAATCACTTTCATGTGTTTAAAAATATAAATAAGAACTAAAATAAAATTAATAGCTAAAAAACAAAACTTAAAAAGTAACTAAATATAAAAAATCATGATTATTATATAAACATAGAAAATAAGGCATTCTCTAGTGCTAAGACCCTCTAGATCTATTAGATTTAATGGATCTATAAATCATAAAGATCCCATAGATCCATGTCATGTAACTCTTACTCCAAGAGTCCTTAATGCCTAAATAACCACCCAGTTAAAACCATTGCACATCCTCCTCCAGGCCTATCCTACGACCAACAATAAAGCGCACTTCATAATAACTATATACCACAGGTGACCAAAAAGGGTATACCACCTAGTCATGGCCCAATTATAACAATCAAGAAAAACCGGTTCCATAGCCTCGGGTTCACACCTTATCCCCTCTTATCGCTTATATCGCATGCACTCCACCTACACATGTTAAAGTTATATACGAGCGACCAAAAACAAGGATATAACTTATATAATATATTCTATACTAGCGAAATATTTAAACCATAAATTTGCTAGAACTAATAAATTAACTTTTATATTTTTAATTTAAAAAACAATTGCGCTTGCTATTATTATCGAGAAAAAAGCGGTATAATTACTAAAAGTTTATATAACCTACCACCGTTTAGCTAAACGTTATAGCCACGCATGTATTAATAATATAAGCACGAGCATGTTAAGCGGTTTAAGTAGGCGACCTTATAATAAAAAAAAAAAAAACTAATAAAAAAAACAAAAAAAAAAATATTAATAAAAAAAAATAAAAATCGTAGCGCTATATATATTATATTTAAAATAATAATATAGTTTTTAAAGTAAAAATAATTTTATTTATATAGCTTTATTTTTAATAATAAATAGTTTTTATTATTATAAATAAAATCAATCAATAAAAAAAAAATTAGCGATTTAAATAATATACTTTATATTTATAAAAAGCTTTTTTAATAGCCTTAGTTATTAAAAAACTTTATATATTTTATTTTAAATGTTTATTTTAAATATATTTTATATTATTTTATTTATATATTTATATAGCTTTTTTTTTTTATATTCTTTAATTTAATTAAAGTTTATTATATATTATATAAATTTTATTTTATTTTATTTTTATTGCGTTAATTACGCTTTTTTTTTTAAACTATATATTTATATGAAAATAAATATAATATATTGTTTATAGTTATTTATTATTATTATTATATTTATTAATATTTAATTAAATTTTTTTTTTTTATTCATTTATATACTTTTTTATTATAATCACTTAAATAATTATTATCGCTTATATAATAATAATATATTAAAGATTAACTTTTTAAATAGCTTTTATAAATAATCTTTAAACAAGTTTTTATATATACCCCTTTATTATATATTAGCTATAAAAAATACACATTATATAGCCATAATAATATGCTTAAAATATATAAAATAAATATATATATAAACTTTTCTTAAAGGTGTTTTAACTTAGATTTTTTTTTTTTTCAAGCTTTAGTTTTATTATATATTTATTAACGTTTAATATTATTATATTTAACTTAAAAAACTTTTTAATCATTTTAATAACCTTTATATATATTTTATATTTTAAACCATTGCTTGTTTATTTTTTTTTTTTTTTATATTTTCTTTTTTTTATTTTTTTTTATTTATTTTTATCGCTTATTACTCTTTATTAATTTTTTATTATTATATAATTAATTAATTATATTTTTATATAAATATAATATATAAGCTAAGAGCTGCGCTTGGTTTTTTTTTTTTTATAATAATAATAATAAAATATACTTTATTATAAAATAAAACCCTTTATAAAAAACTATATATTAAAGTAAACTTATAAGTTTTAAAATAAAAAAACTTAAAAATCTAGTTTTTTATTAAGTATTATATTTTATACGCTTTTAAATAAACTAAGGTAGCTTATAAAAAAAGCTAGTTATTTTTTATTTTTGTTTATTTTTATTTATAATTATTCTTTTTAGCTTATTTTTTTTTTTTTTTTTTTTTTTTTTTTTAATTAAAACATTATAATATATATTACCTAGTTTTATTATAAAATCCTTGAACACTTTATTTATTTATTTATGTTATAATTATTTTTATTTTATAAAATAAACTTTATTAACTTTATATTAGCTTATATTTTAATTATTATATATTAAATATAATTAATTAATTAATTTATTATATAAACGCTTAGTTTTATATAATTAGTAAATAATAATATAAGCTTAAATAATAACGGCTTTTTAATAAAAAACTAGGCAGAAAAAAAAAAAAAATAAAAAAATAAAAAAACAAAAAAATAAAAAAACAAAAAATCATTAAAAAAAAAAAAAAAAGCCGAACGCTATTATATTTAATTTTATATTTTTTATAAAATAATTAAGTTTATTTTTTTTTTTTATTTTTATTTTTATTTTTTTTTTTTTAGCTTTATATTTTTATTTATATAAAAAATATATTATATTAATTTAGTTTAATTTTTTATTGTCGAGATTTATAATTAAAAAATCGGTTTTTTTTTCTTTCTTTTTTTTTTAATATATTAAACCAATTTTACCCATTTATATACCTAAAAAAATATAATATATTTATATATAAACTATATTAATATAATATTATAGCTATAATAATTTAAGTTTATTTAAAATAAAATATTTATTATAATAGCCATTTATTATATAATAATATTGTCTAGGCTTTAAAATAGCGCGTTAAAACTTTCCTTATCGCTATTTATAGTTTTATTAATATTTTCACTTTATAGCTACCGCTATTTATAACCCCGGCGATTTTGCTATTAATATCCCCTCGAAAAAATAAATATAATTATTTTTAATACTTTTTTATTGCTATCAACGCAAATATAAGCATAATTCGTTGATATTATTAAAAATAATATAAATAAAAAAACCCTTATTTAACCTAAGAAAAACAACCGGCGCATAATATAATATTACCCTTTAACAGCCGGCTATAACGAAAAAGTATATAATGCCAGCGCTTCTTCCCTACGTTTACAGGCAGCTTATAGTTTAAGGTTAACCGAGGGCTATTATCGTCGCCGCCGCCGCCGCCGCCGCCAACAACAACGCCTACGTCCTAGTTCCGGTCTTAATTCTTGTCTTGCTCTCGCTCTCGGTCCCTCGCTCCAAACGCTAGCTAGGCGGCATCTAAAAGCCCAGCATTAATAACGCTGCGCAAAATTCTCGCTATTTAAAATATGCTTGCAACGTTGGCCTATCGTAGCGCTATTATAATATAAAACTTGGTGCTAAAAATAAACCCTTTTATCGAGCGCATAAAATAAGCACAATATTTCTAATATTATTATAGTATTGCTAAAAAAAATAAGCTGCGTATAATAGCAGCAGCGCTCGCTACAAGCTTTTTAAACTTAAATTATTAAAGCATAAACAAAACACATAAAATAAGCAAGCAGCGCGCTGTATAGCGCGCTATTTAAAACAGCCTCGTATATATAATTAATGTTGTATATAAAATAGCCTATGTTTTTATCCCCTCAGCGCTTATTTTATTTAAACTAGTTATTAATAACCTTAAACAATTAAAACCAATAAAGCTATAAAAAATAATTATGTTAGCATTTTTATTCTAGTAATATTAATATATTTTAAACCGTATATTATTATATATTTTACGGGTTAAAAAAAAATTCCTTTATTATTATAAACCTGACTATATTTTTATACTGCGGTAAAAAAACTATTTTTTAACTTTATAAAAGCGTGCTACCGATATAATGCTTTATTATCGCTAAAAAAAAATAAAAAAAAAAAAAAAAAAAGCGGCCAAGGCCGCGCTTAACATAATTATCTTAGACTTTTATATTATTTTATTTAATTAAGTTCTTTATATTAACTTATTTAAAAACGTGTTATTAAACGCGTTAACTACTATAATAATTATTAAAAATAATAATTAAATAAAGGTAAAAATATATACTTTTATTTTCTCGGCTATAATTAAAATAAGCTAATATTTTATGTTTGCTTAAAGTTTCCGAGCGTATAAAAATAAAATAATAATATTATATCGCAATAAAAATATAACCGAGAATAATATTTATATATAATATTTTAGCTTATTAATTATTATATATCTTTTAATATAAAAGCTTTTAATATATACCTCGGGCAAAAAAACCGAGCCGACGCTTATAAACTAAATTTATATAGCACGGTTATATATTATAACTATAATATATAACTTGTTTAACTATAACGCTATTAATTAAAATAAGTCGAAAATAATATATTGCTTTATTTAATATATTATACTATAGTTAAATAATATTATTATTTATTTTATCGAAAAAGCTAAGGCTTTATTAAATAAAAAGCTATTATATTTATTTAAGCATTATATAATTAATAATATAATAAAAGGCTTTAATAATAATAATAATAATAATAATAATTATTAAAACTATAATTAAAACAATTATTATTATAGTAAAAATAATTGCCGCGTTATTTTTTTTATTTTTTTTTTTTCGATTAATTAAACGCGGTAATAAAATAATTAAAGCTATAAAAAACAAAGCCACTTTTTTTTTTTTAACACTTAAAACAATATATAAATCAACAATAGTCTTAAGGCCATATAATTATTTTATTATATTACCCACAAGTTTTAACTAAAAAAAAAATAATATAAAGTATATAAAGGTAGCCTTACTAGTATATAACCGGCAACCTTGTTTTATTAAAAAATGTTAACCGCGTATAAAGCAGCGCTTAACCGGTTTTATAAAAAACTATTAATATTTATATATATTATAAATAAATAGCTTAAATAATCGCGCAAACTATTAAGCTTACATGTTTATAACACTATTAATAATAATTTACGTAATATTTTCCTTTATTATAACCTTGTTTATTTTATTATATATTATTATAAAAAATATAATATTTAATAATTGGTTAAGATTATTTATTATTATTTTTTAAGCGAGGTGGGTAAATTACTCGTTTAATATTTTTAGTTTATTCAACTTTTTTAAAAAATAATATAAGTATAACTATATAATAATATATAAAAAAGTTTTTATTTATAATATATAAATTATATAGTTTGCGCGCTAAAAAATAAAAAAAACGCCGATAATAATAATTTAAAAAAACAAAAAATAAAAGCAGCAGCAACGCGTTAACATTAATATAAAAAAAAAGTGCGCTATTATTTTAGCGACCTAGCTAAAGCGGTTAAAGCCGAGAAAAAAAAAAAAAAAAAAAAAAAGTAAAAAACAACAATAACAATAATAATAATAATAATAACAAGAAAAAAAAAAATATGTTTTTTTTATTTAATTATATAAAAAACAATAAATAAAATAAAAAAAACGATAATAAAAATAATAACAATAATAATAAAAATAATAATAATTATAATAATAATAATAATAATAATAATAATAATAATAAAAACAAAAACAATAATATCGGCTATAATAATAATAATAACGTTAATAATAATAAAAATAATAATAATTATAATAGCCAAGGTTATATAATATAATAAACCCCTTTATTTAATATTTAAAGGTTAAACAAGCTAATAAAAGCCTTAAAATAATATATAACATGTTTTTTTAGCTATAAAATTAATATAAACGCGTAGCAGCAGCTTATTATCGCTATAGTTTATTGTTATATTATTAAACCGTTTTTTAAAAACTTTAATGTTTTTTAAAACTAGGTTATAAACTTATAAGCAAGTTATATTATATTTATAGCCTATATTAAATATAAACAAAAAATTAACTAGGCTTTATTTAAATTAAAATTGTAGTAAATATAATTTAAATATATTAACCTTTAATAATACCGGGTATTAAAGTTAAGCGCGCTATATAGCGCGTTTATAAGCCCGTAAAATAATAAGCGCGTGCTATTGTTTAAAAGTTATATTAAAAGCGCGCAAGTTAAATAGCTGCAGTAATTATATATTATAAATATAAAGCTGCAGCTTTATTAAATAATAAATAATATCGACGTTAAATTTTAAATAAAACAGTAAATAATAATTTAAGCAATTTAAAAAAGTAAAGACTTTATTATATAAATTATAAGTATAAATAATAATAAAAACTTATCGTTTATATTATTTATTTACGCTAGGTTAAATAAAATAATTATTATAATTATATTTTTATTAGCGCTACGCTAAAATATAATAATATATTATATTTAAGCTTAAATTTAAATTAAAATATTTTAGTTTAAAACGCCCCCTAGTATATTAGCGTCGGTTATTTTTATAACGCTTAAATTAATAGTTATATCAAGGTTTATAACTTTTTTATAGCAAGTATAAAGCGTTTTTTAATTCGACCGCGTTATAATTAATAAATATTATATATTATTAAATGTTAATAAAAAAATAAAAGGTAATATTATAATAAAAATAATAAAAATAATAATAATTATAACAATAATATTAATAATAATAATAATAATAGCTTTAGTTATATTAAAACAAGCGAAGCTATTTTATTAAATTATTTTAGCGCTAAACAAGGCCGTCGCGTATATAAACGCCTAGCAAATCTTTTTAATAACTATGTTGCCCTTGCGCAATAAAGTGCGCTTTTATTATACCGCCTACATTGACCTTGTTTATATATAATTATTTTAATAGTTTATAACGCATGTTAACCTATAGTACCATGTTTACCCTTACTATTTATCGCGCTAAGGCAGATTAAATAGTTTTATTACTGCTAAAATATGTTAGCTATAGTCGATTTATAGCGAAAAAGCTAAAATTATCGTTTATAACAATATTGTTTACCGCGTTTAATCGCTTAGCTCGACGTTAGCTTATTTAGTATATTATAGTAGCATAAGCGGCAACTATATAAAAGCAAACCTTTTTTATGCCTAGGTTAAAAAAAACAGACTTATTACTACGATAAATATATTAAGCGCAAGTATTAATATTTTTAATATTTATAAAATAATATATATTATGTTGCTTTATATATTACGCGATTATATATAAAAAAGTAAGCGTGCTAAACATAATAAACAGCGCAATAAATTAATTATTTTTTACCCACGCTTAAATAATAACTTGGACGATAATAATAATAATGTAAAAAATAATAATATAAGTTAAGGTGCACAATAAAGTGTGTATATGCCCGTAAAAAAAAAAAAGCTGGTTATATTTATAAAAAAGTTAAATTGTTTAAAAAGCGCGTAAATTAAGTATAAAAAAATAAAAACAAAAAAAAAAAATAAAAAAAAAAAGCGGAAAAAAATAAAATAAAGCTGTTTAATAAAAAGTAAAATAAAAATTAATATATAAAAGTTTTTAAAAAAAATATAATATTATTAAATAGTTTTAAATAAAATAATAAATAATTAAATAAATTATAAAGGTTATAAAATAAAAAAAGCTTAATATAATTAATATCGAGTGGTTAATAATAATAATTTAAATATAAAAATAAAAAATATAAAAAAAATAAAAAAAAAAAACAAAAAAAATAAAAATAATAATATAAATAAAGTTAAAATAGTCGAAATAAATAAAATAAAAAAAAAAATAATAAAAAAAATATATAAAGTAGTAAAAAAAATAAATAAAATAGAAAATATAGAAAAAATAATAAATAATATAATAAAAGAGATAAATAAAGCGGAAAAAAAAAAAGAGGTAAAAAAAAACGACTTGGTAATACTTAGCTTAAATTTATTTATCGAAAAAAATAAGCGTAGCCCGACCAAGTCTTTATATTATTTTTCTTTTAAGCTTATATTACTTATATTATTTATACTACTTATACCGTTTACGCTTATATTATATAAAGCGTAGTTTATTTTTAAGTTTTTATTTTTTTTTTTAAATTTATTTTTTGGTTTATTTAAGCTTTAACTTCTTTATATATTATATTATATATCTTTGTATTATAATATAAAGAACTATAATAACTTAAATATAAATAATATATTAACTAACTTAAATAAAACTATAATTATAATTTAGTTTAACGTTTAAAAATAAATAACTAAAGGAAAACAAGTAATAATTAAAGTTAAAATAACGTTGTAAGATCTTTATAAATAATAAAAGCACATTAAGCGATAATTACCCTGACTAGCCCAGGTTTATTTCCTTTATTTTAATAAGCGCCTAAAGAATTAACCTTGCTGGGCTTACCGTAATAAACGCGTATATATTGTTGCGCAAAAAAATCGCGCATAAAAAAATAAACTAGCGGTTATTTTAAGCATGGTAATAATAATAAAAAAACTAGCCCTTTATTTAAGCTGTTTTAATTATATAATACTTTACAAGTTTTATATATAATAAACTAAAAAAAAAAAAGGTTTTTTTTAAATAAATAATAAAGCTAACTATATTTATAAAAACTTATTAATTAATACGCTCGTAAAGTATATTATCGGCTTAAAAAAAAAACACTTAAATAAAATATTGTAAAATTAGTTTAAAGTAACGCTACATTAGTTATTAAATAAAATAAATTTTAAAACGGCTGAAAAAATATATAAAAAACTAGTAAAAACTTTAAAGAAAAAAATAAAGTGGGTAAACTATAAGATAAACATATTATTTCGGCTTTTTTATATAGTTTATATATAAGATTTAATATAATTAAATTATATTATATTAAAATATAATTAACTTATATTTATTATAATAAATTAAGCTTTTTTATTATATAAGTATAATATATATATAAGTTGAAAAACAAGATTTATATTATATAAAACAATATATAAAATAATAATTTATATATAAATATTAAAAAACAAAAAAAAACAATAAAAAAGCATGGCTTTAATTAAGTATAGTTTTTTTATGTTTTTTTTAATGAAGAGGTGTTTGCGGAAGGGATTTATACTATACCTATGTTAGGCTTAGTCGAGGTAGTGGACTGACTATGTAAGCCTTTATCTGGATTCTTATCTGCTACAAGGCCCTTTTAGGGTTAGGGTTAGGGTTAGGGTTAGGGTTAGGGTTAGGGTTAGGGTTAGGGTTAGGGTTAGGGTTAGGGTTAGGGTTAGGGTTAGGGTTAGGGTT
>MU397373.1:0-72410 GCA_022578865.1 Xylaria sp. FL0043 | reverse complement strand
GTAGCTTTAGGATGTCCCCGCAATTTGACGGTGTTACAGGCTAGCCCTCTCTTCCCGGGTAAGGCCTACAGGGTAGGTGCTTACCGGGTAGGTCGAGAACTTATTAGCGGTATGTCCGCCGCTTAACCCTCTTAGAATAATAGTTTTCTAATTTTCTCGAGTTATAGTTACTCCTGCTGTTTACCCGCGCTTGGTTGAATTATTTTATTTTGATATTTAAAGCACTAGGTAGAAATTATATTGCGTTAATATTATTTTTTAACTATTATAATGTTATGTTTTAATTAAATAGTTAGATTTCCTTTGTTTGTACTAGTTTTAAGTTGGTTGTTAAACGTACGCTAGACGGCCGAAGCCTGCTAAAGGCGTTAGAACCTAGATGCTGAAAGCCGCCGGCCGGTTGCCCGGCTAGTAGCGATTTGCTCCCGAGCTGTTTACTAAAGGCTTAACGTGCCCAACTTTTAGAGTTAATCTTTTTTTTGAAGTTATGGATTTATTTTGCCGACTTTTTTTATTTATATTGTTTTATTAATTAAAGGCTGTTTATTTTAAAGACCTGCTGCGGTTATAAGTATAATTTAGCTTGAGAATTATTTTTTTCTGCGGATTTTTAAGGGATGTTAAGGGCGCACCGGACTTAATAAAGGTGTTAAGCTTTTTTAGCTATAAAATTTTAGCTTTAGATAAACTGATTTTAAGGTGATAGATTATTAAGAAGAAAAGAGAATTTTGCCTAGGGTTTCTGCTGTTGTTTTCGCGTTTAATTGCGTTGCCGCGCAAAACTTAAATCTAGGCGCCGGAATATTGACCGGCTTCTTTTTTACCACACGGGGCATAAGTGCCCACTTTAAAACGGAACTTTTTTATGGCTTAAGATTAGTTTACTTATATTTAACCGCTGTTTATATAGAATTTTTTTTTATTTTGGTTTTTTAAGTTTTTATTGAAATATTTACTACTGCTACCAAGATTTATATTAAAGGCCGTTCGACCTAGGCTTACGCTCTAGGCTTTATTATTAACCTTTACGGCCGCTTATTTTTTAGGGCATTGTTTTTACTTTAAGGGCGAGGTATAGGTGGGACGCTTAAGCGCTATTTATTTTTAAGGCTAGTATATTTAATAGGTGAGTTATTATATAATTTTTAGCGGATTTCGACTTTTATGGCCACCGTTTTATTGTTTAAATATACTAACATTTTTTATAGTGTTTAATGAGCGTTTATTTCGGCACTTTAACCCCGTGTTTAGTTTATTTTATATTATTAGTTTTATTTATTAAAAATGGTTTACTAATGTTAATATATTTAAATGCTTATGTTTATTTAAATAATAAAGGTTTTTTATATATTTAAAGTTTAAGAATAAATAAAGGCTAAAAAGCGCCCTTGAGTTTTTAATTATTTACTTTATTTTATAAAACTAAAAAATAATATTATTATTTTAAGGGAAATTTCGGCGGTAATTAACTATTAAATAGTTTAATAAGTTTTTTGTTTTTATGCGTAGATTTAACGATCGATTTATATATTAAAACTGCTGCGAGCTTTTATTAAAGTTTTTTTTAGCTTTATTTTATTTATATATAATTTATTATTTTTTAAGTTTAAATAGTTATGCTCTTATTTAAATTTATTTAAAGATATTAAAATCGGTTGATAATGTACTTGTGAGGGCTTTTACCTCTGTTTATTTTTATTGCGCATAAGGGTTTAACACTTGAATACTCGCATAAATGTTTAACTTTTTGGTCTGTGTTTTAAGACGGGTTGTTGACGATTATTACGCTAGTATTCTTGCCGAAGCGCGGTCCTCGGTTTTTATAAGGGTATTATACGAGGGGCTATAATACTTCCGAGGGAGCTATGTTTCCCAGGCTTTTATTTTCCTGCGAAAACCGATGCTGGCTTTAACCCAGCGAAGTGCACCGGTAAAAACACCGGATGATCCGCTGAGAAAAGGTCTGGTCGCAAACGCTTCTTTTTCAATAATTTCATATGCTATTTAACCTTTTTTTTAAAGTGCTTTTCATTTTTCGATCACTTTATTTGTGCGCTATCGGTCTTTGGCTAATATTTAGCTTTAAAAAAAATTTACCTTTTATTTAGAGCAGTATTTCTAAATTATTCGACTTGTCGAAAGAGCTTTATAAAGGCTTGGTGTTTAACCGTACAAGGCTTTTACCCTTTAAGGCGTTCTATTTTAAGGAACTTGAAAGGCACCGCACTTAAAGTATTCTCTATAAATTATAACTTGGACCCGAAGGCTAGATTTTAAATTTAAGCTATTGCTGCTTTATTTGCTGTTATTAAGGTAATTTTTATTGGTTTTTTTTTTTCCGCTTATTAATATGCTTAAGTTTAGCGAATATTTTTATTTAATCCGAGGTTAACCTTGTAAAAGATTAAAGGTTTTATAGTAAGGCGCTAGCTTATTTATAAGCGAGATAAAAGATTTTATTATGTTTAAAATGTAAACCGACTTTGCCACTACCTTTAAAGAGCTATAGCAAGCTATAAGCTCTTAACGCTAAGTAATAAAGGTTTAAAGGTTAAAATAACGCTCGAATAAACATGCTTATTAAAATATTAATAGGCGTAATATATGTTCAAAGATTTAATAATTCATTAAATTTTATAATTTACATTATTTATCGTATTTTGCTGCGTTTTTTATTAATATTAAAACTAAGAGATTTATTATTAAAAGTTTTAATTAGTTTAAAATTTTATTTAAAGTGTTTAATTTAGTGAATAAATAAATAAATTAAACTTAAATAAACAAGGTTAAATGACTTTTATAATATTTATATAATAACGCTTGCGATTTTACGATATATAAAGTAATTAACTATGTTTACTGCGTAAGCTGCTCTTTAATAAAATAAAAAGAGTTTTACGAATATAAAAAGATAAACCTGCGCTTATTCTACGAGTTCCTTAAAGTGGGGTCTCGCAAGGTATACGCTATCTGCCGCGTTAAACTATATAAGTTCATAGATTTTATAATAAGAATATAGTTAAAGGATTTTTTCCACAAGTAAATCGCTATTTATTAGGTAAGCCTTGTGGAATAAACGATTTACTTGCGGCTCTACTATAAAAATATACCTGCTTATAATAAGTGTTATAAACAAGCGATTTATTTATAAAAACTAGACGATTTACTTGCGGCCCCGCGGTAAAAGCGTACCCGCTTATAATAAAATATCACGGGCAAGCGATCTACGAAGTAAAAACTAAACTATTTTTAGCGAAAATTCAACTTAATAAGTTTATAAAGGTTTAAAAGTTTTTATTAAACTTTTTAATAATCTTTTTACTGGTTTATTAATAAAGACCTTGTTATAATTTTTACTTCCTTTAAATAACCGAGTTTAAATAATTTTCCGGCCTTAAAATATTATTGCCGACTTTTTTAGGCTAGTTTAAAAGCCTTATTAAACTATTTAATCGGTAATAATAATAAGCGGTATATATAAAAAACAAGAACGTAATTAATATAAGTTGATAATTTACGCTTATTAAAAATTCTTTATTAAAAAGTAATAATTATAATACTTTATTTTTAGTATAATAAAGTTTAATAAGATTACTTAAGTATTTTTATTAAAAAAATATTTATTGTTTTTATTAATATAACGCGCGTGCGGCTTAAAACATTTAAAGGTATTATAGTATTTATATATTATAATAATCATTTACTATAATATTTTTAGTTACCGGAAAAACAACCTTTTTATATTTTAATATATCGGGCTTAATTATAAAGACTTGATTTCTTAAAGGATTAGCACGTACTTTAAGCTATATAAAGTATAGCCTATTTTTTTCCGCGCGTTGCGGCGGTTTAGCGCAACCTAAGCTTGCCACAAGGTCGGCTTTATACCGTAAAGTATAGTAAGCGTCCTTTATACTAGGTAGTATTGCTTGTACTAAGCAAGTTTTTAACCTTGCTTTTTTTTTTAATATTAAAGGGCTTCTTTTAAAAAAATAAAGGTGTTAAACTAATAAGCGATTTTATTATAATAAACTTATAATATAATTATAATATTACGTTAACTTATTATTATATTCAATTTTTACCTGCTTAAATAAATAGTCCCTTTAAAAAGCTAGCGTATTATTAAAATAATATAAGTTATTTAGCAAATAAATATTTTATTTATTATCGTAATTAAATAAATAAATTATTTTATTAATTAAAAACGGCTATATATTATTATTTATAAAATTAAAAAAAAGCTTTTAATTTATTAATTTTTATTATATTTAGTATTTTTATTATATAAAACCAGCGTAAAGATATTAATCTTGTTTTTTTTGTTTCGGATATTTAAACTTATTTAAAAAAGCTATAATTTCTCGCAGAATTAGCGCGTACCTTAAGCTATAAAATGTATTATAGCCTACCGCTTTCCGCGCGTTGCGATAGTTTAGCGCAACCTAAACTTGCTATAAGATTAATTATATGCTATAATATTAAGTATAGCATAAAAAACGTTTTTTATACTAGCTAGTGTTATATTTAATAATAATAATAAAGCCATCGCTTTATACTTAAATTAAAAGCTTTTTTACGTAAATAAAACGTTAAATACTAACGAATTAATTATTATTTTAAGCTTAAATATAATAACTATATAAGTTAACCTAATAAGTTTTTTTATATTAAGTTAAATTAAACCGCAGGCTTTTTATATAAAAAGTATTAAACATTATTTTTATAATATCGATGAACTTTATCTTAAATAGATTATATATTTATTTACTCATTCTTGTTAAGTCTTTAAACCTGTTTTATATATAATTACGTAAGAGTTTAGCTGCAGATTACCCTAGGCTATTATTTTTTTATTATATTAAAGCTGTTACGCTTTACTATACACTTTTTTTTAAAGCGTGTTTAATAATAATGATATTATATAAAGCTTCCCCAATAATTTAAAAATATTATTAGCAGTAATATATTTTATATTACCGCGTAATTAATATATATAAAGGTATATTATCAACTTATTATAAGCCATGCTTTTAAAAGTAAAAACTGCGGCAGCAGTTAAGTTAACTCTTAGTGGTGCTTTTTCGTTAATTTCTTTAAATTTCAGCCTTGCGATTATACTCCCCTTAAAACCTAAAAACTTTAATTTTTTATAAAGTGCTAAACAAGTTAAAAAATAATATTGTTTAATCTTTAGTCGGCATAATTTATAGTTAAAACTATAACGATATTTAATTATTTTTAATCCTTTAACTTTTATTTTTAATTAATAAAAATATTCTTAGTAAATACTTTTATAGTAGTTAATTTTTAATAAATCTAAGAATTTCACCTTTAATAATTAAATATTAATGCCCTCGACTATCTTTATTAATTATTACGGCAGTCTTAAAAACTAATAAAATAAAACCACACGTTTTATTTTATTATTCTATATTAATATATTTAAGCATAAGCTTGCTTTAAACATTTTAATTTTTTTATAGTAAAAGTTTTAGTTTTTTATTATACCTAGTAAAAAGTATAAGGCTCTTTAAAGAGAAAGGCTTGGCCGAACTAGTGCACGCAGTAAGGCGGACCGGTTAGCCAGGCCCAAGGTTTAACTATAAGCTTTTTAACTATAATAACTTTAATATATATTATTAAAGCTAGAATTACCGCGGCTGCTAGTTATTTTTTAAAGGTTTTAACGCTTTTAAGCTATAAATTATAAATAATTTTATAATATTTTTATATAATAACTGCTTAAACATTATACTTTTTTTTTAAGAAAAGTTAATATATACTTTAAACTATTTTTTAAGATAGCTAACACTTTTCCATGCTTTATATAGTCTTAATCGATAAGTCTACTTAAAATTAATATAATAAAAGAATTATTTTAGTTTTTTTTAATATTTAAGTTATTTCGCCGGCATGCTTTTATTATAAAAACGGCATGCTCGACTAATAGTTTATTTTTTAAAACACTATTATTTTTAACGCTAGTAAAAAAAAAAAATTTATTAAACTTACCCTTTAATTATTTTTTATTAAAGGATTTAAATTATATTTATTTTAATTATAAAACCTAAAAAAACCTTGTATTAATATTTATTATTATTATTTCTTTATGTCGGGATTAAGTAATTTATGCGCTTGCTGCTTTCCTTAAATATAATAGCTGTTTTTCAGGCTTTTTTTCCAGGGTTAAACCTTAACCCTTTATTATTTATTAAAACCATAGCAGGTTAAAACCCTGCTATTAAAAATTAATAAAGCAAAAATTTAAATAAACTATTGCTAGCGTAAGGTTATATAATTTGAAAAATTATTATAAATCACTTA
This sequence comes from Xylaria sp. FL0043, assembly GCA_022578865.1. NCBI lineage: Eukaryota > Fungi > Ascomycota > Sordariomycetes > Xylariales > Xylariaceae > Xylaria > Xylaria sp. FL0043. The sequence continues at coordinate 66,083 of MU397373.1, read as the reverse complement.
TAAGCCCCGAGGAGCATTGGTTTTTAATTTAATAAATATATTTTTTCGTGAGTTAAGATTTTTAATATATATTAACTTTAAAATTACTATGGTTATTTAAATAATAAAATATTATTAAATAAATAATAACTAATTTAATAAATTATTTATAGTTTTACCGTATAATTACTTATATTTAAATATATATAGCTTAATTTTTAAAACAAGTATATAATTATTGGTAAAATTAACTAAGTAACTATTATACGCCGGGGTTAGCTATTTAGCTTCGCAGCATAAAAAAATTAATTATAATTGAGCCGCTACGTCGAGACCTAGCGGGTAAGGTCGCACTAGGTAGGGTTTTATAAAGTAAAAGCGTATAAGATAAAACCTACGAAATAAATAAAACCTAGCAGCGGTAGTATAGCGATTAAAGCAGGGTTTATTATATTATACCGCTTTTTAATTTTCTTTTTTATATTTCTTAAGACGCCGGTCCGCTATATATATGCATAGCCTTAAGAAGTATAAAACAATAAAACTTATAAGTCTTAAAAAAAAACCGAACCTAGCAAGAGTAGAAAAGTAATTACTGGGCTAATATTTTTTAATATTTTATATTAGTCGTAGCTAAAAGCTAGCTATATATAAAGCTTAAATAAAAGCCGCCGAGGCAAAAAATATGCCCGACGGCCACTACGCATTTTAAATAAAGCACTAAAACTAGTATACTTAAGGGAGGTAATATTTAATTAAACTTAAGCAGCAATAAATAATATCTCAAGAAAGTAAATAAGTCTTATAAATATTTTATAAATATAAAACGATTAAAACCTAGGTGCTTTTATAAATAAATATATAAAGGCTTAACATGCCACCGCTTACGTAGTTAATATATTTATTGCGCAATACGTTTTAACGGTTATTAGCAGCAATAAATATTTAGTTTTACGCAAGTATAAATCTTTTCCTACGATATTACTGCTAACTATAATAGTTAATCAACAATATTAATAAGTATTTTATTTTGCGTAGGCGCTAAACTTTTTTTATAATATTATTATTAACCATTAACACGTTAAAGAATTAGCGCTATTATTTAAATTTACACTTAAACTACTTTGTTTTTTTATATACTTACCGACCTTACTTAGGTTTAAAATATAGCTTAGAAAACTTTTATATAGGTTAACTGTTTTCGAAAAAAAATTTATATAAAAAAAATGCTAAAACAACTTATAAAACGCATTTTTACGCAAGTTTTAAAAAGCTTAAGCATTTTAACTTAAAGAAAATCATAATTTATCTTCTTATATAAAATCATACACTTATTAACCAACAACTTTTTACTTATTAATTCCACTACGCCGCACCCATTAATACCCATTATTACCCACCATTACCCACTACCACCCACTAATACCGCTAGAACCACCACCTAAGGCCCCCGTACTAAAACTTTTATAAAGCTTTTTTTTATAAAGTTAAGCATTCTAGAAAAGGTTTTAGCTTTAAACAAGAAAATCGATTTTATAATTTTATTTTCTCGATAAATACCAAGGCTACCATAGTATAACCAGGACTAAACAATATAAAATTTAATTTTTTATTAATTAATATAAAATATATTATAATAGCTTATGTTTTCGTAAAGTTATAATAATTATAATATAAAATAGTTGTAGTGGTGCTATTAAAATGGTTATATAATAAGGCCTACCTTATACTCCCGGGTAACTTTTATAAGGTAGCGTTTTTTAAACTTAAGCAATATTAAAATCGATTTATTTTATTACGCGTTTACTATAAACGATTTCTATAGTATTTAAATAAAAACAAGGTTAACTAAATTTATTTTTTTATTTATTATAAATAATAAGCTTAACATAGAAAATATTTTAAGTTAATCTTATAATATTAATATATTAAACTATAATAAATATATAAAAAAATGTAAATAAATATTTTATTATCATTTAATATATTTTATATTACCTTGAATAATTAAATAATAAAACCTTTGCTATAAGTTTATCTTTAATAGCTTTTTTTTTATATATAAGCCTTTACAGCCGAGGAAAAAGTCTTACTCTAAGGTAAAACCCCTTTAAGGTAGACCCTTTCACACTTAAGTAGATTATAGCTAGACCTTGGCTAATATTCTCGATATAATTATTGTTAACTATAAAGTAAAGCTTTTAAGGTAGGTATAATAAAGTAAAAATAAAAAGTTAAATATAATAAATACTTAAATATATTTTAAAATAATAATATTAATATTATAATATACGCTTTATTTATTAAAATAAAATAATTTTTTTAAAATATTTATTTAAATAAAAATAAATGTTTAATAATATAAAAAAATAAGTTTATAAATAGTTTATATATTTATTTTTTATTTATATTACTTTAAAGAACAAGTTATTTTTTAATTATTATAAAATATTTTTATTCATAATATAAAATATATATTATTTTCGTTTTTTAAAATTATTGTTTTTATTTTTCGAGAAAATGTTTTATTTTAAGGTAATGTATTTCCTGGGTAAGGCTTTTCTTAGGTAAGTTATATAAGACTTAGGACGTGGCTAAGCCCGAGGTAGCCTAGGTTTATTTATAGTATATATAATTACTTATAAAGTAATATCTATAAGGTAAGTATTATAAAGTAAGTTCTCACAGTAAAGTTAGCGCTTATATTAGCTTTACTATACCGATATATTAACTGCCCTTAAAAATACTTTTAATAAGTCTTGGTTTTTTTTTTTATTATACGAAAAAATAATTCGGGCTATATTATATATAATTATATTTAATAAATTAAATAGCCGGACATTTATTTTAAAATAAGTTTTTTTTTAAGTAACCACTCTTAACTTTAGTATATATATATAAGCTTTAATTATACTACTCCCTTAAGGTAATACCTTTAAAATAAGTTTTATTTAACTTAAAACGTTTATATATTAAAGAGTATAAGTTATTATATTAACGTGTAAATTAGTTTATAAGCTTTATTATAAAGCCGTAAAACTAGAAAACCTTATTTTATAAGCAATGTTAGCATTTAAGATAAGATAAAGCCTAGGCCGTCCTTTTAGAGCAGTTATTAATACGTAAGCCTAAAGTAGTCCGGGTTACTTTATTGTGCACATAATCATCTCTAGGGTAATACTTGCAGGGTAGGCTTTATAAGGTAAATTCTCCCGGTATAATTAATAATAATATAAGCTGTATACTTTATTCTTGGCCCTTATAAACACTTATAATAAGCCCTAAGTTTTTTTTTTTTTTATCACGAAAAAATAATCAAGGTTATATTATAAGTTATAGTACTAAGATAAGTTTATTAGCCGAACACTTATTTTAAAGTAAAATCTTTTTTAAGTAATTATTATTAACCTTAAATATATTTATGCTTTAAAAGTTGTTATTATATATAAAGTAATATTTTTAAGGTAAGTATTATAAAGTAAATATTATAAAATAAATATTATAAAGTAAAATTGTTTACGACTTTATTATTATATAAGCGCAGCTTATATAATATAATAGTTTTTTTGTTTTTTATTTAATTTTATAATATTATATCTTTTTATATTAATATATTTAAATTTATTAATATAAATAATTAAATATAAAATATTTTATTATTATTATATATAAATATCTTCATTTAAAATATATATATAATATAAATAATAATAAAAGCACTTTTTTTTATATAATCACTTTTATAAATTTTATATAACTACGATTAATAAGGCTCTCACCTTTTAATAGCGTTTTATTCTAGAAAACTTTAGCTTTATTATTACCCTTGTTTATATATTAAACTTAAATTTACTTTATACCACCTACTTTATCGATAGCCCTACTTTATTATTATAAAATACTTATTGCTACCTTATTTTATATTATTTACTTTATTATATTTATTTTATATCACTTACCTTATATTATTTACCCAAGAAACTTTACTTAATAAAACTCCAAGGTATTTTTTTTCTGCTATCTTACTTTATACCGCTTACTTTATATTACTCGCAAGGCCTTACCTTATACTTACCCTACACTACTTTACCTAGTATACCCTACCTTATATAACTTTAAAATAACCCCTCTCCGACTTAGCCTCTTCTTTTTTTTTACTTACTTACTTATAATTATACCCTTAAAAAATTCTCGCCTTTTTATATAAGTATAGCTATCCTGCTAAATTATACTTGCCCTAGTAAAACCTACTTTATATTAAAAATTAAAACTATTCGAGCCTTTATAAAAGGCTATAGCACCCCTTAAGCCGTTACCCCACTATAATAAAGTGCTAGGCTAAAAAGGCGGGCACCCCTTTATATACCTATACTTTCTGCTTAGGTTTAAAATATAGCTTAAAAAACTTTTATATACCCGATAAATTCGATTAAAAATTTTTTTTATACTATTTCTTTTTTTATACGACCGTATAAATAATAACGTTATAAGCACAAATATATTTGTTTTATTTTTATAGCTTATTTTCTTGTCGCGCTATCTCGCTTAAAAACCGAGGTCTTATTTACTTTATAGTACTTTACTTAAGAAATACATTTATATAATACTATAAAGTAGCTTTTCTAAGGTAAAACTGACCGCCCGACTTACCCGGGAGATCTTGGATTTTTTTACTTTAAGGTAATATTTATAAGGTAGCCTCTCTCGCCTAGTTTACCCGGAAGCTTTCGAACTTTTTTACTCTAAAGTAATATATACCGCATAACCTACCTTATAAACGCTTGGTTTTATTTCTTTAAAGTAGCCTTTATTTATTATAAAAATAAAACCTATATTATTTACTTTATAAATAGTCAAATTAATTACTACTACTATAAGGTATTTATTACTAACAATTTTACTTTATAGCACTTATGCGAAAACACATTAATTATAACGCTCTAAAGTAACCTTTATAATATAATTTACCTTATATATTTTTTAACTTATATTTCTTTAAGGTAGTTTTTTTATCTTTCGTAGTATTATTTAATAACTTTTTTTTATACTCGCTTAAAAAAACTTACTTTATAAAGGATAAATCTAAAAAAAAAAACAGAAAAATATTTATTTTTTTTATTTACTCTTTTTACGAAAAAAAAAATATAAAAAATCAAAACAAAAAAAAGCTTACCCTTAGTAAATTATAATAATAAAGCTACTCTATTATTTATAAAACTTTTTCGTATAGTTAAATCGTTTATAAAAAATTTAATTTTACGTAAAATTTAAATTATAATATATAAACTACTATTAAATACTTTAAGCTTAATAAATAATTTATTAGCTAAAATATAAGGCCGAAGCTTATTTATATTTATTTATAACGTATAAAAAGTATTACCGCGTTTTAGTATAAATTTTAACTTAAAAACGTTTAGCTATTATTTAGTAAATAGTAGCGTCGCAGCACTATTTAGTCGAATAACCGTAAAAACTAATTATTTAAATTAGCGGTTCCTTTTATACTAAGCTAGATTATTATTACAATAAAATTATTAATAAAATAAAATTAACTTATTTTATAATAATTTAAACTTAACTCACGTTTTTTATTTATATTACCTAGTCTAAGTTATTTTATTACCTAAAGCTAAAATACTAAGCTTATTATAAATATTTCTTTTATATAGCTTTAACGCTTTTAAATAAATTTAAGCTGCAAGCTTTTTTTTACTCGGCTTAATTTTTTAAAAGTTTAGCACGTATTATAAGCAGCCTGCTAATAATATAAAACTACCCACACTTTTTTGCGCTTTATATAAATTATACTAGGTCGCTTAAATATAACTTTACTCGAGATTAATATAGCTTATAATAACCTTAGCCTCCCTTGAACTAAATTATATAATTATATAACACTTATAATTAATTATTATATTGATTAATTAAACTTATTATTTTTATTAATAAAAAACTATAAAAAACTAGTTTTTATACTGTTTTTAATAAATAAATAATTTAACGCTTATTAAATTTTGCTTTAATATAATAAAAAAAACCAATATTAAAAGATTAAAAAATAATGTTATTATAAATGCTTGGCCGCTATAAGCTAGTTTTTATATATTTATAAATAATTATATTATAAACTGTTTACTCCGGTAGCTAAAGGTTTTACGTTAAACCTTTAACTACCGGTACTTTTTTAAATGGGAGTAGCTTATACTTTAAGTTACGAAATTATTATATATAACCATTAACTAATATTTTAGCAAGCGTTATATTATTAAACTTATTTTTTTAAATATTAAGCTTAGTCGAGCTATAGATTATTTTATTATTAATAAATTATAACCTATAATTAATAAATTATTTTATTAAAAAGTATTACTTTATAAGCTTAATATTATTAATTAATCTATAAATAATATAAAAAGGTTTCCCTGCATTTAAGTGTTTTATTTAACCAAGTACTACACTTAGTAGTTATTACTTTAGCTATATATTTTAGTATAAAATATAAAATATATTAAACTAAACCGACGTTATTATATGCCGGCCTAAAACTAATAATAAACTTGAAGTTTTATTTTTATAATAATTTTTTTAACACTTTTAACTTTAAATTTTAAAGGATTAAAAGATTAATAAACTATATTTTTATAGTTTATATTTATATTAAAAATTAAAATTAAAAAAACTTTTATCTTTTTATTTTATTAAAGATTTTTATTTTTTATAAGCCCTCTTTAAAATACTCGCGTTATAGTTTAATAAATGTACTGCTTTAGCTAAACTTTTTACTTAATAATATTTTTAACCCGGGTCGACCCGCGAAAGATTTTAAAACTAAAAGTTAAATAAAAATCTAGCCTCGCTTTATTAAATAAGTAAAAAAACAATAAAAATAATAATATTTTATCGGCGTTAAAACTTTCACTTATTTTATACTTTTTATATTTTTTTATAATATTAAACTAAAGTTAAGCTTAATTATATATTAATTAAAAATAATATATCTTGAAGAACTTTTTTTATAAAATAACCTTGCGCTATAAGTTAATTATCTATAATATAAGTTTTCGCTTAGGCTTAGCGCGTACTATAAACCCTTTATAATTTAAAAAACCGATACTTTAGCGCGCGTTAAAGCAATTATAATAAAATAACTTACTATAAGATTTTTATAAAATATAAACTTTTATAAAGTTTTTTAATTTAAGCTATCTCGCTTAAACTTTATTATTATTAATAAACTTAAACTAATAATATAAATATTATTTTCGATTTTATTAAGTTTACTCAAGGTTTTTTTTTCCTGCTAATTTTATTAAGCTTATTTTTTTAACTATAGTTTTATTAAATAATAAATAAAGATAATAAAAATCTCGTTAATTTATTTATACGCGTTATTAATTAAATAATAAAGCATTTAGTTATTTTAAGAGCGTTATATATTTTTTTCTTTTTTAAAGTATAAGCTAGATTATATTTTAAGCTAGGCTATTAATATAGTTAATTTACTATTATTTAATCGTTAAACTATACCTTTATTTATAAAAAACGTAAGGCTTAGCTATAAATTATTTATTATAACATTTATTGTGTTATTATTATACCTTAAGTTTTTCTCTTAAGCTATAAGCGCTTTTTAACGCGCTATTTAATGATAATAGCTTTAAAATATCCCCGCAATTTAACAATATTATAAACTAGCCCTTTTTTTTTAAGTAAAGCTTATAAAGTAAATATTTACTAAGTAAGTCGAGAACTTATTAACGGTATATCCGCCGCTTAACCCTTTTAAAATAATAATTTTTTAATTTTCTTAAGTTATAATTATTTTTGCTGTTTATCTGCGCTTGGTTAAATTATTTTATTTTAATATTTAAAATATTAAGCAGAAATTATATTGCGTTAACATTATTTTCTAACCATTATAATATTATATTTTAATTAAATAATTAAATTCTTTTTATTTATATTAGTTTTAAATTAGTTATTAAATGTATGCTAAATAGCTAAAGCTTGTTAAAGGCGTTAAAACTTAAATATTAAAAGTTGCCGGCCGGTTGCCTAGCTAATAACGATTTACTCTTAAGCTGTCCATTAAAGGCTTAACGTGCTTAACCTTTAGAGCTAATTTTTTTTTTGAAGTTATAAATTTATTTTGCCGACTTTTTTTATTTATATTGTTTTATTAATTAAAGGCTATTTATTTTAAAAATCTGCTGCGGTTATAAGTATAACTTAGCTTAAAAATTATTTTTTTCTATAGATTTTTAAAGGATATTAAGGGCGTATTAAACTTAATAAAAATATTAAGCTTTTTTAGCTATAAAACTTTAGCTTTAAATAAACTAATTTTAAAATAATAAACTATTAAAAAAAAAAAAGAACTTTGCCTAGGGCTTTTGCCGTTATTTCCGCGTTTAATTATGTTGCCGCGCAAAACTTAAATTTAGGCGCTAAAATATTAACCGGCTTTTTTTTTATTATATAAAGCATAAATATTTATTTTAAAATAAAACTTTTTTATAGCTTAAAATCGGCTTATTTATATTTAACTATTGTTTATATAAAACCTTTTTTTATTTTAGTTTTTTAAGTTTTTATTAAAATATTTACTATTATTATTAAAATTTATATTAAAGGTTGTTCGACCTAGGCTTACGCCTTAGGCTTTATTATTAACCCTTACGGCCGCTTATTTCTTAAAATATTATTTTTATTTTAAAAGCGAGATATAAATAAAATGTTTAAGCGCTATTTATTTTTAAGGCTAGCACATTTAATAAATAAGTTATTATATAATTTTTAGTAAATTTTAACTTTTATAGCTATTGTTTTATTATTTAAATATGCTAATACTTTTTATAATATTTAATAAGCGTTCACTTTAATATCTTAACCCTGCGTTCGGTTTATTTCGCATCGCTAGTTTTGTTTATTAAAAATAGTTTATTAATATTAATACATTTAAATGCTTATATTTATTTAAATAATAAAGGCTTTTTATATATTTAAAGTTTAAAAATAAATAAAGGCTAAAAAGCGCCCCCGAGTCTTTAATTATTCGTTTTACTTTATAAAACTAAAAAATAATATTATTATCTTAAAAAAAACTTCGGCGGTAATTAATTATTAAATAATTTAATAAATTTTTTGCCTTTATGCGTAGATTTAATAATCGATTTATATATTAAAACTACTGCAAGCTTTTATTAAAGTTTTTTTTAGCTTTACTTTATTTACGTATAGTTTATTATTTTTTAGGTTTAAATAATTATACTTTTATTTAAATTTATTTAAAAATATTAAAATCGGTTAATAATATATTTATAAAAACTTTTACCTCCGTTTATTTTTATTACGTATAAAGGTTTAACACTTAAATACTCGTATAAATATTTAACTTTTTAATCCGTGTTTTAAAATAAATTGTTAATAATTATTACGCTAGTATTTTTACTAAAGCGCGGTCTTCGGTTCCCGCAAAAATATTATATAAAAAGCTATAATACTTTTAAAAGAGCTATATTCCCTAGGCTTTTATTCCCTTGTAAAAATTAATATTAGTTTTAATTTAATAAAATATACTAGTAAAAACATTAAATAATCCGCTAAAAAAAAGTTTAATTATAAACGTTTTTTTTTTAATAATTTTACGTGCTATTTAACTTTTTTTTTAAAGTACTTTTTATTTTTCGATTATTTTACTTATATATTATCGGTTTTTAGCTAATATTTAGCTTTAAAAAAAATTTACTTTTTATTTAAAGTAATATTTTTAAATTATTCGACTTGTCGAAAAAGCTTTATAAAAGCTTGGTGTTTAACCGTATAAAGCTTTTACCTTTTAAAGCGTTTTATTTTAAAGAACTTAAAAAATACTGCACTTAAAATATTTTTTATAAATTATAACTTAAACCTAAAGGCTAGATTTTAAATTTAAACTATTGCCGTTTTATTTGCTATTATTAAGGCAATTTTTATTAGTTTTTTTTCTTTTGTTTATTAATATACTTAAGTTTAGTAAATATTTTTATTTAATTTAAGGTTAACTTTATAAAAAATTAAAGGTTTTATAGCAAAGCGCTAGCTTATTTATAAGCGAGATAAAAAATTTTACTACGTTTAAAATATAAACCGACTTTATTATTACCTTTAAAAAGTTATAGCAGGCTATAAACTTTTAACGCTAAGTAATAAAAGCTTAAAGGTTAAAATAACGCTTAAATAAACATGCCTACTAAAATATTAATAAGCGTAATATACGTTTAAATATTTAATAATTTATTAAATTCTATAATTTATATTATTTATCGTATTTTACTGCGTTTTTTATCGATATTAAAACTAAAAAATCTATTATTAAAAGTTTTAACTAGTTTAAGATTTTATTTAAAGTATTTAATTTAATAAATAAATAAATAAACTAAACTTAAATAAATAAAGTTAAGTGATTTTTATAGTATTTATATAATAACGTTTATAATCTTACGATATATAAAGTAATTAATTATATTTATTATATAAGCTGCTCTTTAATAAAATAAAGAGAGCTTTATAAATATAAAAAAATAAACCTGCGCTTATTTTATAAGTTTTTTAAAGTAAGGTCTCGCAAGGTATACGTTATTTACTGCGTTAAATTATATAAGTTTATAGATTTTATAATAAAAATATAATTAAAAAATCTTTTTTATAAATAAATCGCTATTTATTAAATAAGCTTTATAAAATAAATAATTTACTTGCGGCCTTGCTATAAAAGCATATTTACTTATAATAAATATTATAAATAAGCGATTTATTTATAAAAACTAAACGATTTACCTGCGGCCCCGCGGTAAAAATATACCCGCCTATAATAAAATATTATAAGTAAACAATCCGCGAAGTAAAAACTAGATTATTTTTAGCGAAAATCCAACCTAGTAAGTTTATAAAGGTTTAAAAGTTTTTATTAAACTTTTTAATAATTTTTCCGCTAGTTTATTAATAAAGACTTTATTACGACTTTTACTTTTTTTAAATAATTAAGTTTAAATAATTTTTTAGCCTTAAAATATTGTTGCTAACTTTTTTAAGCTAGTTTAAAAGCTTTATTAAACCATTTAATTAATAGTAGTAATAAATAATATATATAAAAAACAAGAATATAATTAACGCAAGTTAATAATTTATATTTACTAGAAATTCTTTATTAAAGAATAATAATTATAATGTTTTATCTTTAATATAATAAAGTTTAATAAAATTACTTAAGTATTTTTATTAAGAAAATACTTGTTATTTTTATTAGTGTAACGCGCGTGCGGCCTAAAATATTTAAAGGTATTATAGTATTTATATATTATAATAATCACTTATTATAGCATTTTTAATTGCCGAAAAAACAACCTCTTTATACTTTAATATATTAAGCTTAATTATAAAAACTTAATTTTTTAAAGGATTAATATATACTTTAAGCTATATAAAGTATAACCTATTTTTTTTCGCGTGTTATAACAGCTTAGCGCAACCTAAGCTTGCTATAAAGTCGGTTTTATACCGTAAGGTATAGTAAGTATCCTTTATACCAGGTAGTATTACTTGCATTAAACAAGTTTTTAACCTTGTTTTTTTTTTTAATATTAAAAAGCTTTCCTTAAAAAAATAAAAGTGTTAAACTAGTAGGCGATTTCATTATAATAAGCTTATAATATAGTTATAATATTATATTAATTTATTATTATATTTAATTTTTACCCGCTTAAGTAAATAATTTTTTTAAAAAACTAGCGTATTATTAAAGCAATATAAGTTATTTAACAAATAAATATCTTGTTTATTATTATAATTAAACAAATAAATTACTTTATTAACTAAGAATAGTTATACACTATTATTTATAAAATCAAAAAAAAGCTTTTAATTTATTAATCTTTATTATATTTAATATTTTTATTATATAAAACTAGCGTAAAAATATTAATTTTATTTTTTTCGCTTTAAATATTTAAACTTATTTAAAAAAGCTATAATTTCTTGTAAAATTAGCGCGTACCTTAAGCTATAAAATATATTATAGCCTATCGTTTTTTACGCGTTATAACGGTTTAACGCAACTTAAACTTGCTATAAAATTAATTATATATTATAATATTAAGTATAATATAAAAAATATTTTTTATACCAGCTAGTATTATATTTAACGACGATAGTAAAGTTATTATTTTATATTTAAATTAAAAGTTTTTCCGCGTAAATAAAGCGTTAAATATTAGCGAATTAATTATTATTTTAAGCCTAAATATAATAACTATATAAGTTAACTTAATAAATTTTTCTATGTTAAATTAAATTAAACTATAGGTTTTTTATATAAAAAATATTAAATATTATTTTTATAATACCGATAAACTTTATTTTAAGCAAATTATATATTTGTTTATTTATCTCCGTTAAATCTTTAAACCTGCTTTATATACGACTATATAAAAGCTTAGCTGTGGATTACCCTAGGCTATTATCTTCTTATTATATTAAAGCTATTACGCTTTATTATATATTTTTTTTCAAGGCGTATTTAATAATAATAATATTATATAAGGCTTCCCCGGCAATTTAAAAATGTTATTAGCAATAATATATTTTATATTACCGCATAATTAATATATATAAAAGCACATTATTAACCTGTTATAAGCTATGCTTTTAAAAGCAAAAACTGCGGCAGCGGTCGAGTTAACTCTTAATAATACTTTTCCGTTAATTTTTTTAAGTTTTAGCCTTGCAACTATATTTTTTTTAAAACCCAAAAACTTTAATTTTTTATAAAGTGCCGAACAAGTTAAAAAATAATATTATTTAATCCTTAGTTAATATAATTTATAATTAAAACTATAATAATATTTAATCGTTTTTGATTTTTTAACTTTTGTTTTTAATTAATAAAAACATTTTTAGCAAATATTTTCGCAGTAATTAGTTTTTAATAAATCTAAAAATTTCACTTTTAATAATTAAATATTAATGCTCCCGACTATTTTTATTAATTATTATAGCGGTTTTAAAAACTAATAAAATAAAACCATATATTTTATTTTATTATTTTATATTAATATATTCGAGTATAAGCCTGCTTTAAATATTTTAATTTTTTTATAATAAAAGTTCTAGTTCTCTACCACACCTAGTAAAGGGCATGGGGCTCCTTAAAAAAAAAGGCCTGGCCGAACTAGTGCACGCGGTAAGGCGGACCAACCAGCTAGGCCTAAGGTTTAACTATAAGTTTTTTAACTATAATAATTTTAATATACGCTATTAAAACTGGAATTATTGCGGCTGCTAACCATTTTTTAAAGGTTTTAACGCCTTTAAGCTATAAACTATAAGTAATTTTATAGTATTTTTATATAACGGCTGCTTAAATATTATACTTTTTTTTTAAAAAAAGTTAGTATATACTTTAAATTATCTTTTAAAATAGCCGATACTTTTTCACGCTTTATATAATCTTGATTAATAAGTTTGCCCGGGATTAATATAATAAAAAAATCGTTTTAGTTTTTCTTAATATTTAAGTTGTCTCGCCGGCACGCTTTTATTATAAAAGCGGCGTGCTCGACTAATAGTTTATTTTTTAAAGCATTATTATTTCTAGCGCTAGCAAAAAAAAAAAGTTTATTAAACTTGCTTTTTAATTATTTCTTATTAAAGGATTTAAATTATATTTATTTTAATTATAAGATTTAAAAAAGCTTTATATTAATATTTATTATTATTACCTCTTTGTGTTAAGATTAAGTAATTTACGCGCTTACTGCTTTCTTTAAATATAGTAGCTATTTTTCAGGCTTTTTTTCCGGGGTTAAACCTTAACCCTTTATTACCCGTTAAAACTATAGTAGGCTAAAACCCTGCTATTAAAAATTAATAAAGTAAAAATTTAAATAAATTATTGTTAACGTAAAGCTATACGATTTAAAAAATTATTATAAATTATTTATAAGCCTTAAGAGGCATTGGTTTTTAATTTAATAAATATATCTCTTTATAAATTAAGATTTTTAATATATATTAGCTTTAAAATTACCACGGTTATTTAAATAATAAAGTATTATTAAATAAACAATAATTAATTTAATAAATTATTTATAGTTTCGCTATATAATTGCTTATATTTAAATATATATAGCTTAATTTTTAAGACAAGCATATAATTATTAATAAAATTAATTAAGTAATTATTATATACTAAGGTTGGCTATTTAGCTTTATAGTATAAAAAAGTTAATTACGGTCGAGCTACTACGTTGAGACTTAATAAATAAGGTTGCACTAAGTAAAGTTTTATAAAGTAAAAGCGTATAAAGTAAAACTTATAAAATAAATAAAACCTAGCGGCGGCGGCGTAATAATTAAGGCAGGGCCCGTTATATTATACCACTTTTTAATTTTTCCTTTTATATTCTTTAAAACGCCGGTCCGCTATATATATATATAGTTTTAAGAGGCATAAAATAATAAAACTTATAAGTCTTAAAAAAAAACCGAACTTAATAAAAATAAAAAAGTAATTACTAGGCTAATATTTTTTAATGCTTTATATTAATCGTAATTAAAAGCTAGTTATATATAAAGCTTAAATAAAAACCGCCGAGGCAAAAAATATATTTAATAACCATTATATATTTTAAATAAAGCACTAAAACTAGCACACCTAAAAAAGGTAATATTTAATTAAACTTAAGTAGCAATAAATAATATCTTAAAAAAATAAATAAGTTTTATAAATATTTTATAAATATAAAACAATTAAAACTTAAGTGCTCTTATAAGTAAGTATATAAAAGCTTAACGTGCCACCGCTCACGTAGTCAACACATTTATTGCGTAGTGCGCTTTAGCGGTTATCGGCAGCAATAAATATTTAGTTTTACGTAAGCACAGGTTTTTTCCTACGATATTACTGCTAACTATAATAGCTAATCAACAATATTAATAAGTATTTTATCTTGCGCAGGCGCTAAACTTTTCTTATAATACCATTATTAACCACTAACACGTTAAAGAGTTAACGCTATTATTTAAATTTACACTTAAACTACTTTATTTTTTTATATATCCATTAACCCCACTTAAGTTTAAAACACGGCTTAAAAAACTCTTATATAAGTTAACCGTTTCCGAAAAAAAATTTATATAAAAAAAATACTAAAACGACTCATAAAACGCATTTTTACGCGAGTTTTAAAAAGCTTAAGCATTTTAACTTAAAAAAAATCATAACCCATTTTCTTATATAAAATCACACACCCACTAACCAACGACCTCTCACCCACTAATTCCACTACGCCGCACCTACTAACACCCACCACCACCCACTAACACCGCTAAAACCACCACTTAGGGCCCTCGTACTAAAACTTTTATAAGGCCTTTTTTTATAAAGTTAAATACTTTAAAGGAGGTCTCAGCTTTAAGCAGGAAAATTAATCTTATAACTTTATTTTCTCGATAAATACCGAGGCTACTATAGTATAACTAAGACCAAACAATATAAAATTTAATTCTTTATCGATTAATATAAAATATATTATAATAGCTTATGTTTTCGTGGAGTTATAATAGTTATAATATAGAGTAGTCGTAGTGGTACTATCAAGGTGGTTACGTGATAAAGCCTACTCTATACTCCCGGGTAATCTTTATAAGGTAATATTTTTTAAACTCAGGCAATATTAAAATTGATTTATTTTACTACGCGTTTATTATAAACGATTTCCGTAATATTTAAATAAAAGCAAGGTTAACTAAATTTATTTTTTTATTTATTATAAATAATAAGCTTAACATAAAAAATATTTTAAATTAATTTTATAATATTAATATATTAAACTATAATAAATATATAAAAAAATATAAATAAATATTTTATTATCACTTAATATATTTTATATTACCTTGAATAATTAAATAATAAAACCTTTACTATAAGTTTATCTTTAATAGCTTTTCTTTTATATATAAGCCTTTATAACCAAGGAAAAAGTCTTACTCTAAAGTAAAACCCCTTTAAAATAAACCCTCTTACACTTAAATAAATTATAACTAAACCTTGGCTAATATTCTCGATATAGTTATTATTAACTATAAAATAAGGCTTTTAAAATAAATATAATAAAATAAAAACAAGAGGTTAAATATAATAAATACTTAAATATATTTTAAAATAATAATATTAATATCATGATATACGCTTTACTTATTAAAATAAAATAACTTTTTTAAAATATTTATTTAAATAAAAATAAATGTTTAATAATATAAAAAAATAAGTTTATAAATAGCTTATATATTTATTTTTTATTTATATCACTTTAAAAAACAAGTTATCCTTTAATTATTATAAAATATTTTTATTTATAATATAAAATATATATTATTTTCGTTTTTTAAAATTATTATTTTTATTTTTCAAGAAAATGTTTTATTTTAAGGTAATATATTTCCTGGGTAAAGCTTTTTCCGGGTAGATTATATAAAACTTAAGACATAGCTAAGCCCGAGATAGCCTAGGTTTATTTATAATATATATAATCACTTATAAGGTAGCGTTTATAGGGTAAATATTATAAAGTAAGTTTTCACGGTAAAGTTAGCGCTTATATTAGCTTCATTATATTAATATATTAACTACCCTTAAAAATACTTTTAATAAATCTTGGCTTTTTTTTTTATTATACGAAGAAATAATTTAAGCTATATTATATATAATTATATTTAATAAGTTAAATAGCTAAACATTTATTTTAAAGTAAGTTTTCTCTTAAGTAACTACTCTCAACCTTAGTATATATATATAAGCTTTAGTTATATTACTCTCTTAAAATAACACCTTTAAAGTAAGTTTTACTTAACTTAAAACGTTTATATATTAAAAAGTATAGGTTATTATATTAACGTGTAAATTAGTTTATAAGCTTTATTATAAGGCCGTAAAACTAAAAAACCTTATTTTATAAGCAACGTTAATATTTAAAATAAAATAAAGCTTAAGCCGTCCCTTTAAAATAGTTATTAATATATAAGCTTAAAATAATTTAGGTTATTTTATTACGTATATAATTATTTTTAAAATAGTGTTTGCAGGGTAAACTTTATAAAATAAGTTCTCTTAGTATAATTAATAATAATATAAGCTATATATTTTATTCTCGGCCTTTATAAACATTTATAATAAGCCTTAAGTTTTTTTTTTTTTTATTATAAAAGAATAATTAAAGTTATATTATAAGTTATAATACTAAAATAAGTTTACTAGCCGAATATTTATTTTAAAGTAAAATCTTTTCTAAGTAACCATTATTAACTTTAAATATATTTATATTTTAAAAGTCGTTATTATATATAAAGTAGCACTTTTAAAATAAATATTATAAAATAAATATTATAAAATAAATATTATAAAATAAAATCGTTTATAACTTTATTATTATATAAGCGCAGCTTATATAATATAATAGTTTTTCCGCTTTTTATTTAGTTTTATAATATTATATCCCTTTATATTAATATACTTAAATTTATTAATATAAATAATTAAATATAAAACATTTTATTATTATTATATATAAATATCTTTATTTAAAATATATATATAATATAAATAATAATAAAAATATTTCTTTTTATATAATCACTTTTATAAGTTTTATATAACTATAATTAATAAGGCTTTTACCTTTTAACAGCGTTTTATTTTAAAAAATTTTAGCTTTATTATTATTTTTGTTTATATATTAAACTTAAATTTACTTTATATTACCTACTTTATCGATAGCCCTACCTTATTATTATAAAATATTTGTTGCCACCTTACCTTACACTACTTACTTTATTATACCTACCTTATATTACCTACCCTACATTACCTACCCGGGAAACTTTACTTAATAAAACTCCAGGGTACCCTCCCTTTACTATTTTACCCTATACCGCTTACCTTGTACTACTCGCAAGGCCTTACCCTATACTTACCCTACACTACCCTACCCAGTATACCCTACCTTATATAACTCCAGGGTAGCCTCTCTCCGACTTAGCCTCTTCTTTTTTTTTACCTACCTACCTATAACTACACCCTTAAAAAATCTTTGCCTTTTTATATAAGTATAGCTATTCTGCTGAATTATACTTGCCCTAGTAAAACCTACCCTATACTAAAGATTAAAGCTGTTTAAACCTTTATAAAAGGCTATAGCACCCCTTAAACTATTACCCTACTATAATAAAATACTAAGCCAAAAAAGCGGGCACCCCCTTTATATACTTATACCCTCCGCTTGGGTTTAAAATATAGCTTAAAAAACTTTTATATACTCGATAAATTTAATTAAAAATTTTCTCTATACTGCTTCTTCTTCTATACGACCGTATAAATAACAGCGTTATAAACACGAATATATTTGTTTTATTTCTACAGCTCGCCTCCTTGTCGCGCTATCTCGCCTAAAAACCGAGGTCCTACTTACCTTATAGCACCTTACCCAGGAGATACACTCGTACAGTGCTACAGGGTAGCTTCTCCAGGGTAAGACCGACCGCCCGACTTACCCGGGAAATCTCGGATTCCTTTACTCTAAGGTAATATTTACAGGGTAGCCTCTCTCGCCCGGCTTACCCGGGAGCTCTCGAACTCTTCCACTCTAGAGTAGCACATACCGCATAACTTACCTTATAAACGCTCGGTTTTACTTCTCTAGAATAGCCTTTATCCGCCATAAAAATAAAACCTATACTATTTACCCTATAAATAATTAAATTAATTACTACTACTATAGAGTATTTATTGCCAATAATTTTACCTTGTAGCACTTACGCGGAAACACATTAATTATAACGCTTTAAAGTAACCTCTACGATATAATCTACTTTATACATTTTTTAACTTATACTTCTCTAGGGTAGCCTTTTTATCCTTTGTGGTATTATTTAATAACTTTTTTTTATACTCGCTTAAGAAAACTTACCCTATAAAAAACAAGTCTAAAAAAAAAAATAAAAAAATATTCACTTTTTTTATTCACTTTTTTTATAAAAAAAAAATATAAAAAATCGAGGCGAAAAAAAGTTTACCCTTAGTAAATCGTAATAATAAAACTACTTTACTGTTTATAAAACCTTTTTATATAGCTAAATCGTCTATAAAAAATTTAATCCCACGCGAAATTCAAATTATAATACGCGAACTACCACTAAACATTTCAAGCCTAATAAATAATCTACTAGCTAAAATATAAAGCCAAAGCTTATTTATATCTATTTATAACGTATAAAAAATATTACCGCGTTCTAGCATAAATTTTAATTTAAAAGCGTTTAACCATTATTTAGTAAATAATAGCGTTACGGCATTATTTAGTCGAACAGCCGCAAAAACTAATTATTTAAATCAGCGGTTCTTTTTATACTAAGCTAAATTATTATTACGGTAAAGTTATTAATAAAATAAAACTAACTTGTTTCACGACGGTTTAAACCTAGCTTATATTCTTTATTTATATTATTTAGTCTAGGTTATTTTATTATTTAAAGCTAAAATATTAAGCTTGCTGTAAATATTTTTTCTATATAGCTTTAACGCTTTTAAGTAGGTTTAAGCTATAAGCTCTTTTTTACTCGGCTTAATTTTTTAAAGATTTAGCATATATTATAAGCAGCTTGCTAATAATATAAAACTACCCACACCTTTCTACGCTTTATATAAATTATATTAGGTCGCCCAAGTATAATTTTACTCGAGATTAATATAGCTTATAATAGCTTTAACTTTTTTTAAACTAGGTTATATAACTATATAACACTTATAATTAATTATTATATCGACTAGTTAAACTTATTATTTTCATTAATAAAAAACTATAAAAAACCAGTCCTTATATTATTTTTAATAAATAAATAATTTAACGCTTATTAAATTTTATTTCGGTATAATAAAAAAAGTTAATATTAAAAAATTAAAAAACGACGTTGCTATAAACGCTTAGCTGCCATAAGCTAGTTTTTATATATTTATAAATAACTATACTATAAGCTATTTACTCCGGTAGCTAAAAGTTTTACGCTAAACTTTTAACTACTAGTATTTTTTTAAGTGAGAATAGCTTATACTTTAAGCCACGAGGTTATTATATATAATTATTAACTAACACTTTAGCAAGCGTTATATTATTAAACTTATCTTTTTAAATATTAAGCTTAGTCGAGCTATAAATTACCTTGTTATTAATAAATTATAACCCGTAATTAATAAACTACTTTATTAAAAAATATTACCTCACAAGCTTAATATTATTAATTAATCTATAAATAATATAAAAAAGTTTCTTTATATCTAAGTATTTTACTTAACTAAATATTATACTCGGCAGCTATTACCTTAGTTATATATTTTAATATAAAATATAAAATATATTAAATTAAACCAACGTTATTATATGCCGGCCTAAAATTAATAATAAATTTAAAGTTTTATCTTTATAATAATTTTTCTAGCACTTTTAGCCTTAAATTTTAAAGGACTAAAAAATCAATAAGCTATACTTTTATAGTTTATATTTATATTAAAAATTAAAATTAAAAAAACTTTTACTTTTTTATTTTATTAAAGATTTTTATTTTTTATAAGCCCTCTTTAAAATATTTACGTTATAGTTTAATAAATATACTACCTTAGTTAAACTCCCCACTTAATAATATTTTTAACCCGGGTTAGCCCGTAAAAAACCTTAAAACTAAAAGTTAAATAAAAATCTAGCCCTGCTTTATTAAATAAATAAAAAAACAATAAAAATAATAATATTTTATTAGCGCTAAAACTTTCACTTATTTTATATTTTTTATATTTTTTCATAATATTAAACTAGAGTTAAGCTTAATTATATATTAATTAAAAATAATATACCTCGAAAAACCTTTTTTATAAAATAACCTTGCGCTATAAGTTAATCGTTTATAGCACAAGCTTTTACTTAAGCTTAGCGCGTACTATAAGCTTTTTATAATTTAAAAAACCAATACTTTAGCGCGCGTTAAAGCGATTATAATAAAGTAGCTTGCTATAAAATTTTTATAAAATATAAACTTTTGTAAAGTTTTTTAATCCAAGCTATTTCGCTTAAACTTTATTGTTATTAGCAAGCTTAAATTAATAATATAAATATTATTTTCGACTTTATTAAGTTTATTTAGGGTTTTTTTTCCTTGCTAATTTTGTTAAGCCTGTTTTTTTAGCTATAGTTTTGCTAAATAATAAATAAAGACAATAAAAATCTTGTTAATTTATTTATACGCGTTATTAATTAAATAATAAAACATTTAACTACTTTAAAAACGTTATATATTTTTTTTTTTCTTAAGGTATAAACTAGATTATATTTTAAGCTAAGCTGTTAATATAATTAACCTACCGCCGTTTAATTATTAAATTATACCTTTATTTACGAAAAACGTAAAGCTTAGCTGCAGATTATTTATTATAGCATTTACCGTGCTGTTATTATACCCCGGGTTTTTTTCTTAGGCTATAAGCGCTTTTCGACGCGCTGCTTAATAATAATAGCTTTAAAATATCCTTATAATTTAATAATATTATAAGCTAGCCTTTTTTTTTTAAGTAAGGCTTATAAAGTAAATATTTACTAAGTAAATCAAAAACTTATTAATAATATATTTACTGTTTAACCCTTTTAAAATAATGGTTTTTTAATTTTTTTAAATTATAATTACTTTTATTGTTTACCTACGCTTAATTAAATTATTTTATTTTAATATTTAAAGTATTAAGTAAAAATTATATTATATTAATATTATTTTTTAACTATTATAATATTATATTTTAATTAAATAATTAAATTTTTTTTATCTATATTAATTTTAAGTTAGTTATTAAATATACGCTAGACGGCTAAAGCTTGCTAAAGGCGTTAAAACTTAAATGCTAAAAGCTGCCGGCCGGTTGCCCGGCTAATAACGATTTATTTTCGAGCCGTCTACTAAAAGCTTAATGTGCCCAACCTTTAAAGCTAATCTTTTTTTTAAAGTTATAAATCTATTTTATTAATTTTTTTTATCTATATTATTTTATTAATTAAAGGCTATTTACTTTAAAAACTTGCTGCGGTTATAAATATAACTTAACTTAAAAATTATTTTTTCTTATAAATTTTTAAGGGATATTAAGGGCGTATTAAACTTAATAAAGATATTAAACTTTTTTAGCTATAAAACCCTAGCTTTAAACAAATTAATTTTAAAATAATAAACTATTAAAAAAAAAAAAAAACTTTGCCTAAGGCTTTTACTGTTATTTCCGCGTTTAATTATATTGCCGCGTAAAACTTAAATCTAAGCGCCGAAATATTAACCGGCTTTTTTTTTACTATATAAAATATAAATGTTTATTTTAAAATAAAACTTTTTTATAGCTTAAAATTAGCTTATTTATGTTTAATTATTATTTATATAAAACTTTTTTTTATTTTGGTTTTTTAAGTTTTTATTAAAATATTTACTACTGCTATTAAAATTTATATTAAAGGCTGTTCGACCCGGGCTTACGCTTTAAGCTTTATTATTAACCTTTACAGCCGCTTACTTTTTAAAGCATTATTTTTATTTTAAGGGCGAGGTATAAATAAAACGCTTAAGCGTTATTTATTTTTAAGGCTAATATATTTAATAAATAAGTTATTATATAATTTTTAGTAAATTTTAACTTTTATAGCTATTGTTTTATTATTTAAATATATTAATACTTTTTATAATGTTTAATAAACGTTTATTTTAATATTTTAACCTTGTATTCGGTTTATTTTATATTATTAGTTTTGTTTATTAAAAATGGCTTATTAATATTAATATATTTAAATGCTTATATTTATTTAAATAATAAAAGCTTTTTATATATTTAAAGTTTAAAAATAAATAAAGGCTAAAAAGCGCCTTTAAGTTTTTAATTATTTACTTTATTTTATAAAACTAAAAAATAATACTATTATTTTAAGGGAAATTTTAGCAATAATTAGCTATTAAATAGTTTAATAAGTTTTTCGCTTTTATGCGTAGATTTAATAATTAATTTATATATTAAAACTATTATAAGCTTTTATTAAAGTTTTTTTTAGCTTTATTTTATTTACGTATAGTTTATTATTTTTTAAGTTTAAATAATTATATTTTTATTTAAATTTATTTAAAAATATTAAAATCGGTCGATAATATATTTATAAAAACTTTTACCTTTGTTTATTTTTATTATATATAAAGGTTTAACATTTAAATATTCGTATAAATATTCGATTTTTTAGTTTATATTTTAAGATAAGTCGTTAATAATTATTACGCTAGCATTTTTATTGAAGCGCGGTCTTTGGTTTCCGCAAGGGTATTATACGAAAAGTTATAATATTTTTAAAAAAGCTATATTTTTTAAGCTTTTATTTTTTTATAAAAATTAATGCTGGCTTTAACCTAGTAAAGTGCACTAGTAAAAATACTAGATAATTTATTAAAAAAAGGTTTGGTCGCAAACGCTTTTTTTTTAATAATTTTATATATTATTTAACTTTTTTTTCAAAATATTTTTTATTTTTTAATTATTTTACTTATATACTATTAGTTTTTAGCTAATATTTAGCTTTAAAAAAAATTTACTTTTTATTTAAAACAATATTTTTAAACTATTCGACTTATTAAAAAAGCTTTATAAAAGCTTAGTGTTTAATTATATAAAGCTTTTACTTTTTAAAGCGTTTTATTTTAAAGAACTTAGAAAATACCGCACCTAAAATATCCTCTATAAATTATAACTTAGACCTAAAGGCTAGATTTTAAATTTAAGCTATTATTGCTTTATTTGCCGTTATTAAAGCAATCTTTATTAATTTTTTTTCTTTTATTTATTAATATATTTAAATTTAACAAGTATTTTTACTTGATCTAAGGTTAACCTTATAAAAAATTAAAAGTTTTATAGTAAAGCGCCGGTTTATTTATAAGCGAAATAAAAGATTTTATTATGTTTAAAATATAAACCAACTCTGCTATTATTTTTAAAAAGCTATAACAAGCTATAAGCTTTCAACGCTAAGTAATAAAAGCTTAAAAGTTAAAATAACGCTCGAACAAGCATGCCCACTAAAATATTAATAAGCGCAATATATGTTTAAAGATTTAATAATTCATTAAATTTTATAATTTATATTATTTATTATATTTTATTATATTTTTTATTAATATTAAAACTAAAAGATTTATTATTAAAAGTTTTAACTAGTTTAAAATTTTATTTAAAGTATTTAATTTAATAAATAAATAAATAAACTAAACTTAAATAAATAAAGTTAAATGACCTTTATAATATTTATATAATAACGCTTATAATCTCGCGATATATAAAATAATTAACTATATTTACTGCGTAAACTACTTTTTAATAAAATAAAGAGAGCTTTATAAATATAAAAAAATAAACCTGCGCTTACTTTATAAGTTTTTTAGAGTAAGGTTTTATAAGATATATATTATTTACTGCGTTAAACTATATAAGTTTATAAATTTTATAATAAAAATATAGTTAAAAAATCTTTTTTATAAGTAAATCGCCATTTATTAAGCAGGCCTTATAAAATAAACAATTTATTTACGGCTTTACTATAAAAATATATTTACTTATAATAAATATTATAAACAAGCGATTTATTTATAAAAACTAAACGATTTATTTATAGCTTTGCGGTAAAAATATACCCGCTTATAATAAAATGTTATAAGCAAACGATTTATAAAATAAAAACTAAACTATTTCTAGCGAAAATCTAACTTAATAAGTTTATAAAAGTTTAAAAGTTTTTATTAAACTTTTTAATAATTTTTCCGTTAGTTTATTAATAAAAACTTTATTATAATTTTTATTTCTTTTAAATAACCAAGTTTAAATAATTTTTCGGCCTTAAAATATTATTGCCGATTTTTTTAAGCTAGTTTAAAAACTTTACTAAGCTATTTAATTAATAGTAATAATAAGCAGTATATATAAAGGGCAAAAATATAATTAATGTAAGTTAATAATTTATGTTTATTAAAAATTTCTTGTTAAAAAATAATAATTATAATATTTTATTTTTAGTATAATAAAGTTTAACAAGATTATTTAAATATTTTTATTAAAAAAGTACTTGTTATTTTTATTAATATAACGCGCGTGCGGCCTAAAATATTTAAAAGCATTATAATATTTATATATTATAATAATCATTTACTATAATATTTTTAGTTGCCGGAAAAACAACCTTTTTATACTTTAATATATCGGGCCTAATTATAAAAACTTAATTTTTTAAAAGATTAGCACGTACTTTAAGCTATATAAAGTATAGCTTACTTTTTTCCGCGCGTTGCGGCGGCTTAGCGCAACCTAAGCTTGCTATAAAGTCGGCTTTATACCGTAAAGTATAGTAAGCGTCCTTTATACCAAGTAGTATTACCTGCACTAAGTAAGTTTTTAACCTTGTTTTCTTTTTTAATATTAAAGGGCTTTTTTTAAAAAAATAAAAGTGTTAAATTAATAAACGATTTTATTATAATAAGCCTATAATATAGTTATAATATTATATTAACTTGTTATTATATTTAATTTTTACCCGCTTAAATAAATAATCTTTTTAAAAAGCTAACGTATTATTAAAATAATATAAGCTATTTAATAAATAAATATTTCGTTTATTATCGTAATTAAATAAATAAATCACTTTATTAATTAAAAATAATTATATATTATTATTTATAAAATTAAAAAAAAGCTCTTAATTTATTAATTCTTATTATATCTAGTATTTTTATTATATAAAACCAGCGTAAAAATATTAATCTCGCTTTTCTCGCTTTAAATATTTAAACTTATTTAAAAAAGCTATAATTTTTCGCAAGATTAACGCGTACCTTAAGCTATAAAATACATTATAGCCCACCGCTTTCCGCGCGTTGCGACGGTTTAGCGTAACTTAAACTCGCTATAAGATCGGTTATATATTATAATATTAAATATAGTATAAAAAACGTTCTTTATACTAGCTAATATTATATTTAACAATAATAGTAGGGTTATCGCTTTATACTTAAATTAAAAACTTTCTTGCGTAAATAAAACGTTAAATATTAGCGAATTAATTATTATTTTAAGCTTAAATATAATAACTATATAAGTTAACCTGGTGAGTTTCTTTATATTAAATTAAATTAAGCCGTAAGCTTTTTATATAAAAAATATTAAACATTATTTTTATAATATTAATAGATTTTATTTTAAGCAAACTATATATTTATTTATTTATTCTTGTTAAGTTTTTAAACCCGCTTTATATATAATTATATAAAAGCTTAGCTGTAGATTACCCTAGGCTATTATTTTTTTATTATACTAAAGCTGTTATGCTTTACTACACACTTTTTTTCAAGGCGTGTTTAATAATAATAATATTATATAAAGCTTTCCCGGTAATTTAAAGATATTACCAGCAATAATATATTTTATATCACCGCATAACTAATATATATAAAAGTATATTATTAACTTGTTATAAGTTATGTTTTTAAAAGTAAAAACTATAGCAGCAATTAAATTAACTTTTAATAATACTTTTTTATTAATTTTTTTAAGTTTTAACTTTGCGATTATATTTCCTTTAAAACTTAAAAACTTTAATTTCTTATAAAATGCCGAACAAATTAAAAAATAATATTATTTAATCCTTAGTTAATATAGTTTATAATTAAAATTATAATAATATTTAATTGTTTTTAATCTTTTAATTTTTATTTTTAATTAATAAAAATATTTTTAGCAAATATTTTCGCAGTAGTTAGTTTTTAATAAATTTAAAAATTTTACTTTTAATAATTAAATATTAATGCTCCCGACTATTTTTATTAATTATTACGGCGGTCTTAAAAATTAATAAAATAAAACTATATATTTTATTTTATTATTTTATATTAATATATTTAAGTATAAGCTTGTTTTAAACATTTTAATTTTTTTATAATAAAAGTTCTAGTTTTTTACTACACTTAGTAAAAGGTATAAAGCTCTCTAGAAAAAAAAGCCCGGCCGAACTAGTGCACGCGGTAAAGCGGACCGGCCAGCTAGGCCCAAGGTTTAACTACAAGCTTTTTAACTATAATAACTTTAATATATATTATTAAAACTAGAATTATTATAGCTATTAACCATTTTTTAAAAGCTTTAACGCTTTTAAGCTATAAATTATAAGTAGTTTTATAATATTTTTATATAATAGCTGTTTAAATATTATATTTTTTTTTTAAAAAAGGTTAATATATATTTTAAATTATCCTTTAAGATAGCTAACACTTTTTTACGCTTTATATAGTTTTGATCGATAAGTCTACCCGGGATTAATATAATAAAAAAATTGTTTTAGCTTTTTTTAATATTTAAGTTGTTTTACCGGCACGCTTTTATTATAAAAGCAGCGTGCTTAACTAATAGTTTATTTTTTAAAGTATTATTATTTTTAGCGCTAGCAAAAAAAAAAAGTTTATTAAACTTATTTTTTAATTATTTTTTATTAAAGGATTTAAATTATATTTATTTTAATTATAAAACTTAAAAAAGTTTTATATTAATATTTATTATTATTACCTCCTTGTGTTAAAATTAAATAATTTGCGCGCTTACTGCTTTCTTTAAATATAGTAGCTGTTTTTTAAGCTTTTTCTCCGGGGTTAAGCCTTAACCTTTCGTTATTTATTAAAATTATAATAGGCTAAAACCTTGCTATTAAAAATTAATAAAGCAAAAATTTAAATAAACTATCGCCGGTATAAAGCTATATAATTTAAAAAGTTATTATAAATTATTTATAAACCCCGAAAAATATTAGTTTTTAATTTAATAAATATATTTTTTCGTAAGTTAAGATTTTTAATATATATTAGCTCTAGAATTACTACGGTTATTTAAATAATAAAATATTATTAAATAAACAATAATTAATTTAATAAGCTATTTATAGTTTTATTATATAATTGTTTATATTTAAATATATATAGCTTAATTTTTAAAATAAATATATAATTACTAGCAAAATTAACTAAATAATTATTGTATATTAAGGTTAATTATTTAGCTTTATAGTATAAAAAAATTAATTATGGTCGAGCTGCTACGTTAAGACTTAATAAATAAAATCGCACCGAGTAAAGTTTTATAAAGTAAAAGCGCATAAAGTAAAACCTACGAGATAAATAAAACTTAGCGGCAGTAATATAGCGATTAAAACAAGGCTTATTATATTATACCGCTTTTTAATTTTCCTTTTTATATTCTTTAAAACGCCGGTCCGCTATATATATATATAGCCTCGAAAAATATAAAACAATAAAACTTATAAGTCTTAAAAAAAAATTAAACCTAGCAAAAACAAAAAAATAATTGTTAGGCCAATATTTTTCGATATTTTATATTAATCGTAGCTAAAAGCTAGCTATATATAAAGCTTAAATAAAAGCCGCTAAGGCAAAAAATATACCCGATAACTACTACGTATCTTAAATAAAGCATTAAAATTAACACATTTAAAAAAAATAATATTTAACTAAACTTAAATAATAATAAATAATATCTTAAAAAAATAAACAAGTTTTATAAATATTTTATAAATATAAAATAATTAAAACTTAAGTGCTTTTATAAATAAATATATAAAGGCTTAATATATTACTGCTTACGTAGTTAATATATTTATCGCGTAATACGCTTTAATAATCGTCGGCAATAATAAATATTTAATTCTGCGCAAGTATAAGTTTTTTTTTATAATATTATTGCTAACTATAGCAGTTAATTAATAATATTAATAAGTATTTTATTTTGCGCAAGCGCTAAACTTTTTTTATAATATTATTATTAATTATTAACACGTTAAAAAATTAACGTTATTATTTAAATTTATACTTAAACTATTTTACTTTTTTATATATTTACCGACTTTACTTAGGTTTAAAATACGGCTTAAAAAACTTTTATATAAGTTAACCGTTTTTAAAAAAAAATTTATATAAAAAAAATGCTAAAACAATTTATAAAACGCACTTTTACGCGAGTTTTAAAAAGCTTAAGCATTTTAACTTAAAAAAAATTATAACCTATTTTTTTATATAAAATTATATATTTATTAACTAATAACTTTTCACTTATTAATTTTACTACGCCGCACCCATTAACACTTACCACTACTTACTACTACTTATTACCACTTACTAATACCGCTAGAACTATTACTTAAGGCCCCCGTACTAAAACTTTTATAAAGCTTTTTTTTATAAAGTTAAGCACTCTAGAAAAAGTCTTAGCTTTAAGCAGAAAAATCAATCTTGCAACTTTATTTTCTCGATAAATACTAAGGCTATTATAATATAACCAGGACTAAACAATATAAAATTTAATTCTTTATCGATTAATATAAAATATATTATAATAGCTTATATTTTTATAAAGTTATAGTAATTATAATATAAAATAATTATGGTAGTATTATTAAAGTAATTATATAATAAAGCCTACTTTATATTTTTAAGTAACCTTTATAAAATAATATTTTTTAAACTCGGGCAATATTAAGATTAATTTATTTTATTACGCGTTTATTATAAACAATTTCTATAATATTTAAATAAAAGCAAGGTTAACTAAATTTATTTTTTTATTTATTATAAATAATAAGCTTAACGTAGAAAATATTTTAAGTTAATTTTATAATATTAATATATTAAACTATAATAAATATATAAAAAAATATAAATAAATATTTTATTATTACTTAATATATTTTATATTACCTTAAATAATTAAATAATAAAACCTTTGCTATAAGTTTATCTTTAATAGTTTTTTTTTTATATATAAGCCTTTATAGCCGAGAAAAAAGTCTTACTCTAAGGTAAAACCCTTTTAAAGTAAACCTTCTCACATTTAGGTAAATCGTAGTTAAACCTTGGCTAATATTTTCGATACGGTTATTATTAACTATAAAATAAAACTTTTAAAGTAGATATAATAAAATAAAAACAAGAGGTTAAATATAATAAATATTTAAATATATTTTAAAATAATAATATTAATATTATAATATATACTTTATTTATTAAAATAAAATAACTTTTTTAAAATATTTATTTAAATAAAAATAAATATTTAATAATATAAAAAAATAAATTTATAAATAGCTTATATATTTATTTTTTATTTATATTACTTTAAAAAATAAATTGTCCTTTAATTATTATAAAATATTTTTATTCATAATATAAAATATATATTATCTTCGTTTTTTAAAATTATTATTTTTATTTTTTAAAAAAATGTTTTATTTTAAAGTAATATATTTCCTGGGTAAGGCTTTTCCTAAGTAGGTTATATAAAACTTAGGATATAGTTAAACCCGAGGTAGCCCGGGTTTATTTATAGTATATATAATCACTTATAAAGTAACGTTTATAAAGTAAATATTATAAAGTAAGTTCTCATAGTAAAATTAGCGCTTATATTAGCTTTATTATACCGATATATTAACTACCCCTAAAAATATTTTTAATAAGTTTTGGCCTTTTTTTTTATTATATAAAAAAATAATTCAAGCTATATTATATATAATTATACTTAATAAATTAAATAGTTAAACATTTATTTTAAAGTAAATTTTTTCCCAAGTAACTACTCTCAACCTTAATATATATATATAAGCTTTAGCTATATTACTCTTTTAAAGTAGCACCTTTAAAATAAGTTTTATTTAATTTAAAACGTTTATATATTAAAAAATATAAATTATTATATTAATATATAAATTAGTTTACAAGCTTTATTATAAAGCCGTAAAACTAAAAAACTTTGTTTTATAAGCAATATTAACATTTAAAATAAAATAAAGCCTAAGCCGTTTCTTTAAAGCAGTTATTAATATATAAGCTTAAAATAGTTTAAATTATTTTACTACGCATATAATTATTTTTAAGGTAATATTTATAAAATAAACTTTATAAAATAAGTTCTCCCGGTATAATTAATAATAATATAAGCTATATACTTTATTCTCGGCTTTTATAAACATTTATAATAAGCCTTAAGTTTTTTTTTTTTTTATCATAAAAAAATAATTAAAGTTATACTATAAATTATAATATTAAAATAAGTTTATTAGCCGAACATTTATTTTAAAATAAAATCTCTCCCGGGTAACTATTATTAACCTTAAATATATTTATGCTTTAAAGGTCGTTATTATATATAAAATAGCATTTTTAAAATAAATATTATAAAATAAATATTATAAAATAAATATTATAAAGTAAAATCATTTATAACTTTATTATTATATAAGCGCAGCTTATATAATATAATAGTTTTTCCGCTTTTTATTTAGTTTTATAATATTATATCCCTTTATATTAATATACTTAAATTTATTAATATAAATAATTAAATATAAAATATTTTATTATTATTATATATAAATATCTTTATTTAAAATATATATATAATATAAATAATAATAAAAGCATTTTTTTTTATATAATTATTTTTATAAGTCTTATATAACTACGACTAATAAAGCTCTCACCTTTTAATAGCGTTTTATTTTAAAGAACTTTAGCTTTATTATTACCCTTATCTATATATTAAACTTAAATTTACTTTATATTACCTATTTTATTAATAACTCTACTTTATTATTATAGAGTACTTATTGCCACCTTACCTTATATCACTTACCTTATTATACTTACCTTATATTACCTACCCTATATCACCTACCTAAAAGACTTTATTTAATAAAACTCTAAAGTACCCTTTCTCTATTATCCTACCCTATACCGCTTACCCTATACTACTCGCAAGGCCTTACCCTATATTTACCCTATACTACCCTACCCGGTATACCCTACCTTATATAACTCTAGAGTAGCCCCTCTCCGACTTAGCCTTTTCTTTTTTTTTACCTACCTATTTATAACTACACCCTTAAAAAATCCTCGCCTTTTTATACAGGTATAGCTATTCCGCTGAATTATGCTTGCCCTAGCAAAACCTACCTTATACTAAAAATTAAAACTATTTAAACTTTTATAAAAGGCTATAACACCTCTTAGGCTATTACCCCACTATAGTAAAGTGCTAGGCTAAAGAGGCAGGCACCCCCTTTATATATTTATACCCTCCGCTTAGGTCCAAAATATAGCTTAAAGGACTTTTATACACTTAATAAATTTAATTAAAAATTTTTCTTATACTGCTTTTTTTTTTATACGACCGTATAAATAGCAGCGTTATAAGCACAGATATATTTATTTTATTTTTACAGCTTGCCTTTTTGTCGCGCTATTTCGCCTAAAAACCGAGGTTCTACTTACCTTGTAGCACCTTACCCGAGAAATATACTCGTACGGTGCTACAGGGTAACTTTGCCCGCACAACCTACCCGGGAGCTTTTAAGTCTATATACTACAGGGTAGCTTCTCCAGGGTAGGACCGACCGCCCGCCTTACCCGGGAGCTCTCAAACTCTTCCACTCCAGGGTAGCACATATCGCATGACCTACCCTGTAAACGCTCGGTTTTACTTCTCCAGGGTAGCTTTTGTCCGCTATAAAAACAAAAGCTATAATTTATATACCGGCACTAATGTGCCCTGTTCGTCCCTCCTACCCTAGAATATTTACCCGAGAAATATTTAAGCTATATTTATATAAAGTATTTTCTTTTATATAGTTTATTTTATATTTAAAATTATATATATTTTTTTAAAATAATTTTAATTATATTTATAATTAAAAATATTTTTTTTTATATAATTATTTTTATAGGTTTTATATAATTATAACTAATAAAGTTTTTATTTTTTAATAGCGTTTTATTTTAAAAAACTTTAACTTTATTATTATTTTTATTTATATATTAAACTTAAATTTATTTTATAACATTTATTTTATAATATTTATTTTATAAATAATTAAATATTATTATTATAAAATATTTATTATTAATTATTTTATTTTATAATATTTACTTAAAATAATATATATATTTATAAAATAGTTTTTATTATATTTAATAATTTTAAGTTTAATAATTTAAAAAAATATTAAAGTTTATATTAATTTATTTTATTTTTTTTTATAAAATAAGCTTTATAATATAATTTATTTTATATATTTATTTTTAAATTAAAACTTGTTTTAAATAATTTTTACTGTTTTTATTTTTATTATTATAATTATTTAACTAAGCTTATTTTAAGCTAAAATATATTATTTTATAAATATACCTTAGTATATAATTTTTTATTATTTAATAAAACTAAGGCCATTTATTAATATATATAAAAATATATTTTAATAAAAGCTTTTTATATTTAAAATATAATATTAGCGCGTTATTTATATATAATTTATAAAATTTATTTATTGTTTAAGTATTAAATCGTTTATAATTATAGTTAATATAACCGATTATTTTTGCTTATAATAAATTTTTTACGTAATAATAAATAAATAATAAATTAATTAAGCGTTAGTTTATTAACATTATATTTATTATATATAATTAAATCTAGTTATTATTAAAAAAGTTTATAAAAAACGTTAATAAACGCGTTATAATAATTTTTCGCAAGATAATATTATTATAAAAACTTTAAGCTTGCGTAATCTCGATTATTATAATTAAAAATAGCTAATATAATTTTATTAACGCTTTTTTTTTTATTTATTTAACCATTAATTTAGTTAAACAAATATATATATTAAATTAACTTTAATTATTAACTTTTAACAACGTTTATAATAATTATATAAGTTTAATTATTAATTAGCTAAAAATATTATAATTTTTAAATAATACGTTAAATAATATTATTAATAACTTTTTAATATAAACTATAATATTAAAAATTATAATCGGTATAAAAAAAAATCTTATTAAATAAAACTTAATTATAATATTTATAATTAAAACCTAGCTAATAAAAAAATTTTTATAATTTATATATTATAATAATTATATTTAAAAAGCTTTTATTTATTTAAATAAAATAAAGTTAATTTTTATATTTATATTAAGGTTAAGGTTAATTTATTATAAATTTATATATAGCCGTTTAAGTTTTAATTAATTATTTTATTTTACGAGAATATATAAAAACTATATAAAAACTACGCGAAAACATGTTTAGTTAATAAACGTTATTTTTTAGTTTTTAACGCACGCTAAAACTAAAAAAACTTATTTTAAAAAAAAAGAAAAATAATAATTATCGAAATATTAACTTTTTTTATTTATTTTCTTTTATAAAAAAAAAAAATAAAAAATCGAGGTAAAAAAAAATTTATTTTTAATAAATTATAATAATAAAGCTATTTTATTATTTATAAAACTTTTTTATATAATTAAATCGTTTATAAAAAATTTAATTTTACGCGAAATTTAAATTATAATATATAAATTATTATTAAATATTTTAAGCTTAATAAATAATTTATTAGCTAAAATATAAAGCTAAAGCTTATTTATATTTATTTATAATATATAAAAAATATTACTACGTTTTAATATAAATTTTAACTTAAAAACGTTTAGTTATTATTTAATAAATAATAATGTCGCGGTATTACTTAGTTAAATAACCATAAAAATTAATTATTTAAATTAACGGTTTTTTTTATATTAAACTAGATTATTATTGCGGTAAAGTTATTAATAAAATAAAACTAATTTATTTTACGACGGTTTAAACCTAGTTTATGTTTTTTATTTATTTATTTAGTTTAAATAATTTTTATATTTAAAACTAAAATATTAAGCTTGCTATAAATATTTTTTTTTATAGTTTTAACGTTTTTAAATAGTTTTAAACTATAGGTTTTTTTTTACTCGGCTTAATTTTTTAAGGGTTTAATATATATTATAAATAGCCTGCTAATAATATAAAACTACCTATATTTTTTTACGTTTTATATAAGTTATATTAAGTTATTTAAATATAATTTTATTTAAAATTAATATAGCTATAAACTTAGCTTTAACTTTTTTTAAACTAGGTTATATAATTATATAATACTTATAATTAATTATTATATCAACTAGTTAAACTTATTATTTTTATTAATAAAAAATTATAAAAAACTAGTTTTTATATTATTTTTAATAAATAAATAATTTAACGCTTACCGAATTTTATTTTAATATAATAAAAAAAGCCGACATTAAAAAATTAAAAAATAATATTACTATAAACGCTTAGCTATTATAAACTAGTTTTTATATATTTATAAATAATTATATTATAAATTATTTACTTTAGTAGTTAAAGGTTTTATATTAAACCTTTAACCGCTAACACTTTTTTAAATGAGAATAATTTATATTTTAAACTACAAGGTTATTATATATAATTATTAACCAATACTTTAATAAGCGTTATATTATTAAACTTGTTTTTTTAAATATTAAGCTTAGTCGAGCTATAAATTATTTTATTATTAATAAATTATAATTTATAATTAATAAATTATTTTATTAAAAAATATTATTTTATAAACTTAATATTATTAATTAATTTATAAATAATATAAAAAGGTTTTTTTATATTTAAATGTTTTACTTAATTAAATATTATACTCGGCAGTTATTATTTTAGCTATATATTTTAGCGTAAAATATAAAATATATTAAATTAAACCGATGTTATTATATACCGGCTTAAAATTAATAATAAACTTAAAGTTTTATTTTTATAATAATTTTTTTAATATTTTTAGCTTTAAATTTTAAAAAATTAAAAAATCAATAAATTATATTTTTATAGTTTATATTTATATTAAAAATCAAAATTAAAAAAACTTTTATTTTTTTATTTTATTAAAGATTTTTATTTTTTATAAGTTTTTTTTAAAACATTTACGTTATAATTTAATAAATATATTATTTTAGCTAAATTTTTCATTTAATAATATTTTTAACTTAAGTTAACCCGTAAAAAACTTTAAAATTAAAAGTTAAACAAAAATTTAACCTTGCTTTATTAAATAAATAAAAAAATAATAAAAATAATAATATTTTATTAACGTTAAAATTTTCATTTATTTTATATTTTTTATATTTTTTTATAATATTAAACTAAAGTTAAACTTAATTATATATTAATTAAAAATAATATACCTCGAGGAACTTTTTTTATAAAGTAGCTTCGCGCTATAAATTAATCGTTTATAATATAAGCTTTTATTTAAGCTTAGCATATATTATAAACTCTTTATAATTTAAGGAACTAATATTTTAGCGCGCGTTAAAGTAATTATAATAAAATAACTCGCTATAAAATTTTTATAAAATATAAACTTTTATAAGGTTTTTTAATTTAAGTTATTTTATTTAAACTTTATTATTATTAATAAACTTAAACTAATAATATAAGTATTATTTTTAATTTTATTAAGTTTATTTAAGGTTTTTTTTTCTTGTTAATTTTATTAAGCTTGTTTTTTTAGCTATAGTTTCGCTAAATAATAAATAAAAATAATAAAAATTTTATTAATTTATTTATATATATTATTAATTAAATAATAAAATATTTAATTATTTTAAAAATATTATATATTTTTTTTTTTTTTAAAATATAAACTAAACTATATTTTAAGCTAAGCTATTAATATAATTAACTTATTATTATTTAATTATTAAACTATATTTTTATTTATAAAAAATATAAAGTTTAGCTATAAATTATTTATTATAGTATTTATTGTGCTATTATTATACCCCGGGTTTTTTTTTTAAACTATAAACATTTTTTAACGCGCTATTTAATAATGGTAGCTTTAAAATATTTTTATAATTTAATAGTGTTATAAGCTAGCCTTTTTTTTTCGGGTAAAACTTATAAAATAAATGTTTACCGGGTAAATCAAAAATTTATTAACAATATATTTACCGCTTAACCTTTTTAAAATAATAGTTTTTTAATTTTCTTAAGTTATAATTACTTTTATTATTTACTTGCGCTTAATTAAATTATTTTATTTTAATATTTAAAGTATTAAGCAAAAATTATATTGCGTTAATATCACTTTTTAATTATCGTAATATTATATTTTAATTAAATAATTAGATTTTCCTTGTTTATATTAATTTTAAGTTAATTATTAAATATACACTAAACAGCCGAAGCTTGTTAAAGGCATTAAAACCTAGATGCTGAAAATTACCGGCCGGTTATTTAGCTAATAACGATTTATTCCCGAGCTATTTATTAAAAGTTTAATATATTTAACCTTTAAAGCTAATTTTTTTTTTAAAGTTATAAATTTATTTTACCGACTTCTTTTATTTATATTATTTTATTAACTAAAGGTTGTTTATTTTAAAGACCTGCTATAGTTATAAATATAATTTAGCTTAAAAATTTTTTTTTTTTATAGATTTTTAAGAAACGTTAAAGGCGTACTAAACTTAATAAAAGTGTTAAGCTTTTTTAGCTATAAAACCTTAGCTTTAAATAAACTAATTTTAAAGTAATAAATTATTAAAAAAAAAAAAGAATTTTATTTAAGGCTTTTATTATTGTTTTTATGTTTAGTTACGTTATTATATAAAACTTAAATTTAAGCGCTAAAATATTAACCGGCTTTTTTTTTATTATATAAAATATAAGTGTTTATTTTAAAATAAAACTTTTTTATAATTTAAGATTAATTTATTTATATTTAATTATTGTTTATATAAAACTTTTTTTTATTTTAGTTTTTTAAGTTTTTATTAAAATATTTATTATTATTATTATAGCGGCTTGCTTGCTTAAGTTTTCTTAAGCAAAACTTAAGCAAAAAACCTTCATGCTTTCAGCTCTAATATACGCCACGACAGGTAACACGATTTATGTCCGCCACGACAGGTAACATAACCTGTTCATTTCGCTCTTCACCTCGTCTTTTGACTCCTGTGGGCCTCAGGGCTTATACGTAAGGTGAGACATATGAAAAACTCTGCAGTGTGATAGTTTCTCCTGATAAAGCCTAAGATCTCCTCCTGCACCCCAGATCTCCTCCTGCACCCCAGATCCTCTCCTGCACCCCAGATCCTCTCCTGCAGCCTGGCACCTTCTCTTGTAGCCAAGACTTCCTTGCATATTCCCCAGCCAGTACTACCACAACATCTTTGCATTATGGAATACTTCGAGAGCTCTGATGATGATTATACGGACTCTGGAGAGCCTGATCTTTCAGAAGACGAGTACATTGATGACGGAGTTGCAGATGACCTTGACGAAGCTGACCAGAATGCTGCTGTCGATGCTGCTCTCGCCGCTTACTATGATGTCGATGCTGCTGTCGAAGCTGACGTTGAAGCCGACGTCGAAGCTGGCATTGAAGCTAACGTTGAAGCCGACGTCGAAGCTGACTATGACGATCCCTTGTTCGATGGCAACGCCTACCCTCCTGAGTACTACTTACGCAATATTCAGAACACCAACGATAACATGTTCAAACAGAAGCAATACTCAGCAAAGACTTTGAAAGTTCTAGAGTATGTCAAACAACAATGGATCAGGTGCGTGTGTAACAACCTTTCATGCATGGATACGTTTTAATAGCTATAGATTCTGTTTAACAGTCTTGAAAACGGACTGGATGGCTTCTCTCAAAAAGATATGCATTCGTGTAGCAATACAGTTTTGTAACTGGCAGCTGCATCAGAAGCTTAGCAAGGTTTTTTTTTTCTCCCTTTCTTCTCCAAGCTCTCTGTATGTCTAGGAAGGCAACAGCTTACCGATATTCACATCGTACGTAGAGTGAACGAGCGAAACCGGCTGTGAAGAAGCATAACACCCTGCGCTGTTTTTGGGATAGGTTTCGACTTGTTTTTGAGCTATGCATGGGGCATAAGATCGATTCCTTAATAGCCAGCAGCTATATGGTCAACGTAAGAGTGTAAATCCTAGGAGAAAGAGCATATACTAACGAGCTATAGGCCCTTCGTTCGCTTAGCCACAACCACGGCTTGAGCCACGAGAAACGGGATAATCGGGCTATGTCTATAGAGGATATCAAGCACTACATCAACACGGCACTCCGAACGGACCAGAAAAACTTCAAGCTAGGTGAACAGCGCATTCTAGCTGTGCTCTTCTTCCTTTTATTGGCCCCTGCTGGTGCCCGCCCCTCCTCTATCCTTGAACTTCGATTCAGGGATATCTCTGTCAGCTTGGTTCGTGATCCCAAAGGAGGTCGACATCGCCTGTTGGTCCGGATTAGTCTCGTTCGTGTGAAAGCGTACCTGGACCCCAAAGATGAGTACGTTTCGCCGCCCTCGGCCTGTTTGTAGATGGCCACAGTTGCTATGAGCACAAGTGTCCATGTTAGCTAACCAAGCACCACAGGAAATCTTTCCTCCTGCCAGAGGTGATTCACGAACCAACATTGCTCCTCAGTCCACACGTTTTTCTCCTGGGCATTCTTATACGGCACCGTGCCTTTCAGGTCGATGCTTTGAATGACGTGCGCAATATAAGCAAGCTCAATATCCACCAAGGGGAAAACGAGCTACTTCTGCCCCTAAGACACGATCTAGACAATAAGTTTATATTTCGCCGCGTTGCTCGAGATTATTCGGGGAAATATCAAATATGCGACGATCGTATTTCACTTCCGATGATAACGCAGTGGGTGGAAAGAATCGGAAAGTTAGCCGGCTTCAAGAACACAACTGTTAATTACTGTCTACGTTACATGGCGGGAAACAGTCTGGACCAAAACGGTACTTTCCAAGTCTGATTGTAGGCAAGACCCGTCTAATCATGCGTATAGCCGGCGTCAGTAGCTCACTACGCAACCTCGTTATGGGCCATGCCCCGAATTCCACCACCTTCCAGCGGCACTACCTCAGTCGCACTATCCGCGCGGACCTTTGGGCTATACATCAAGACCTAGAGCCCCAGCAAGAGTTGATCCAACGGACAGCCAGCCACGGCTACTTGAGGAGCAGCCGCCGACCCATCGAGCTGACCGATGCTCAGTCGGCCGCACTAAAGCGTGATCCGAAGCTCGTCAGGATGACGAAGGACCGTGACGCCTGCCACAGAGGAACGCCAGAACGAAAAAAGATAAGCCACAAGATCAAGGCGCGAGTAGCCAAGCTGCAGCGCGCGGAGATTGCGAGGGTCCGTCGCGAATGGGACGAGCAGCAGGCGGTCCGGGACATTACCGGCCTGATAGAAGGCAGAGATCCTGACGAGGGGACTGCTCTAGAGACAGGGACGGCTAACATGCCACTGATTCAAGCCCAGATGATTAACGCGCTCGAGGACACCGTCGTCGTCGATACCGAGCAACAACTGCAAAGGAAGGCCAACGCCATCAACATGATCGCAGAATATTGCTTGTTTCAGGAGTCTAAGACTAAGAATAAGATTGTTGCCCCCGCACCTGCGCCGGCTGAGCTGCAGCTGCCGGCCCAAGATCGGCTCAGGGAACTTCGACAGTCTGTCCAAGTTGAACCCAACAAAAAGATCAGAAGATGCTTTGTCTGTGTTGGGAATGCCTTACAGGTCGAGCCTGACGATGACAATGAGCGGTATTCCACGTTCTGCCGCGAGTTTTACTCGAATTATGAAGCCGCAAGGCATTTTATGCGCACTCACCTGTCTACACTAAAAGACGACGATAAGGTCCGCTGTCCCGTATGCGTCCCTAAGGTGGTGTTGCGCCATAAGAAACATTTTCAGAACCACGCCGAACTTGTCCATGGGCTACGCTCGCAGACCAGAAATAATGAGTGAAGGTATAAACCGTGGGCGATATGATTGTGCACTGCCAGGTGGCGCAGGGCGTAGGTATGAGGCACGATATTGAGTTTTGGAGCTAGGAAGCCTGAAGAAATATTGGGGGAATAGAGGAGGATCATCTTATGAGCAATGATATTTCTCATGTATGGGAATAGAAAAGGAGGGAATTATTTTACGAGCAATGATATCTTCTATGTACTCTGTGCTCATTCGCTTCTCATCACGGGCCACTCTGATTATTTTACTTTATTCAGCGAGTTCCGGAATCTGCTGTAAAAGGACCACCTAACGAGCTTCGTAACAAATCATTATATCATTTCCTACAGGTATGCTCATTATCACAAGGGCTGAATATAGGGCTTGGAGAATAACTTAATATGAGAATAATATTCTATGAGCGCAATGACCCTTAGCTATCCAAAGGACCCTCTGTCCCTTGGAGGGCTAATTAGTCTCTACATACAGGAGGCCTACGGACCCAAACCTCCTTCATGAGAAGATTTAACCGTATATCTCAGTCTCTGAATAGCTTCATCCGAGACATCCTGCAGTTCGGCTACATGCCTATACGAAAGGTCATGAAGTTCGCGGGGCCTCCTATAGGTGGCCTCCCGTCGGCGCGTAGGCTTCCGTACAACACTCATTCAGCATTACCGAGTATATGCAGCATTCTCACCAGCCTTAAGCCCTCCTTTCGGCCGTCAGCGTTATACGGGGTCCTACGCGCATACGGGAGGTCACCTATATCAGGCCCCGCGAATTGTAATGGCCCTTTGTATCCGTGTCTAACATTAGAGACAGGAGCTGAAGCGTTCGTGCTCCGAGTGTGAAGTATGAAATAGATAAGTCATTGCGATTTCCGAGACATCTAATATATTATAAGGGCGTTGACCAATAAGTATCCAACACAATTTCTGCCTCCTGACGGTCAATTAGTCTTAATGCTGTTTTATAGGTCTATTTCCCCCTTACCCGAAACTGTTCCAGAACTTATAACATGATCAATGTAAATATGGAGGACTAACAAGTGACCTCCCGTATGCGCGCAGGTTTCCGGGCTCACTAGTCTTTATGCACAAGCGTCCTAGGGACCTAAACCTCCTTTATAAGACGGTTTAGCCGTGTGTCTTAGTCTCTAAATAGCTTTATTTACTTATTATCCGAGACATCCTGTAATTCGGCTTTATGCTTATGATATGACGAATATTAATACCAAAGGTCATATGGCTCGCGTTGCCTCGCATAGGTAACCTCCCGTCAGCGCGTAGACTTTCGTGCAATACTAGTTTCTATATATAGGATTCCTAGGCACCTAAACCTCTCTCATGAGAAGGTTTAACCGCGTGCCTCAGTCTCTGAATAGCCTCATTTATCTACTATCCGAGACATCCTGCAATTCGGCTTTATGCCTATGATATGATGAAAATAAATACAAAAGGTCATATGGTTCGCCGGGCCTCGCAGGCGTGACCTCCCGTCAGCGCGTAGGCTTTCGTACAACACTGTATACCTACCTAGTTATAGTTGAAAGATGTTATGTATATATCAAGATCCGCAGAAGCATATCGGAGACGACACGAATTCCTCCCTGCCAACAGAAATCCATCAGAATTCATCATCCTTCATCACTACCCAAAATGTCTGGCAAGTCTTATGTTCGCCACCCTTACGAGGAACCTGGGCTACAACAAGGCTGGGAAGCAGACCCCCTGCCAGACAACAACCTTATTGAGTTCTTCCACCCCCAGGAGCCCGAAGGAAACCCAATTCTCAGCTTGTATGCACTTGAGCACTCTCAGCTCTCTGCGAGGCTCTCTAGGCCCACTGCCACCGCGCCCTTTGCACCCCATGGACACACCGCGGACGCTTCTCCAATTTATGCTCTCTCTGCCGCTTCCGCAGTCTCTACCAATACCGCGCAGTGGGGTGCTTCCAGTAGTACGCCCGCCAAGTGGGGGGTATACCATCGAACCGCACTTATTGCGTGTGGGATACTTGCGAATAATCGCTTTGATGGTTATTTTCTCTCCTTTCGATATAAAATGAGAATAAACGAAGAGGAAGAGCTGCTGACGGAGCCCCGCTACCTTTTTGCGGTACCCGGTATTAGCAACTATCCTGTTGTAGAGGATTTCCGGAGCTGGCAATTCCCCCATGGGGAACTGCCGCCCCCCTGGAACTTCACCATCCCTCACAATCCTGGCAAAGATATACACGGCCGCTCTTCCGGGTCGCCCGGGTCGGCCTGCGCCGTAACCAACGCCCACTGCGCGTTAGAACACTGCCATATCATCCCACAATGCTCATGGTTTTGGATGAACCATATGGCGAGAGACCACGAGCCTTTCAATACAAGTACGACTCAAACGAAAAACATCCCTACAAACTTTCTTACATTGCGCGCCGATATTCGCAAGCTTTTTACCGATAACCGTATCTGCATCGTGCCCAAGACCGTTATGGTGGAGCCCGATGATATGCCGACGTATAGCGTCG
Organism: Xylaria sp. FL0043; assembly: GCA_022578865.1. Taxonomy (NCBI): domain Eukaryota; kingdom Fungi; phylum Ascomycota; class Sordariomycetes; order Xylariales; family Xylariaceae; genus Xylaria; species Xylaria sp. FL0043. Next base: position 22,714 of record MU397373.1, on the reverse strand, counting down.
CTCGATCTAGACCTGTCCACCTGGTTCTCTGTGTTTTACTTCCCGACAATCAATCCTATGGCCAGTTATACAAACAATACCACAATATCTCTTTACATCAATTGCAAGATGTCAGCCCAGACTACCTGTTTGCTGCATTTGCACAGAACATCTTTATGCGGAGTTCGTACTTTCAACGCGATAATAGGCCAAGGCATGCTATAAAACTCGAAGTATTAAAGCACACCGGCGCCAGGTATATCACCTATGTGCGGATGGAATCACCAGATGATAAAGACCCAACCGAGCAAAAGAGATCGAGCAAAAAACGGTCATGGGTGGATTATCATTCAAACCTATATGATGGCACAGATAATGCGGGTGTCGAAAACCAAAACCGCGGTGTTAGTAGGAGCACGCACAGACAGAGCGCTACGCGCGAAGACCGCACGCTGGCATTCGGACAACTGAATCATGAGCGTAGGTCCGCTGAGGCGTACAGTCCCACCTCCGTGTATAACGAACATTCCTATCGCGGCAATCATCCGTACCCTCATGATGACGAATGATTGGAAAGGCTCGAGGCTTCTGGGTAATATGTCTGTGGAGAGCAAGATTAGCCCCCAGCAAGGTTACCTCTGACGACGCGAGTTCTAGATGTTGTGTGTTTGGTAATTTTTCCTTTTTTCCTGTCCTGTTGTTTCCTGTTCTGTTGTTTCCTGTCCTGTTGTTTCTTGTTCTGTTGTTTTTTGTCCTGTTGTTTTCTGTTCTGTTGTTTCCTGTCCTGTTGTTTCTTTTTGCGTTTTATGAACGAATGAAATATTGTATAAAAGGTATATGTGCTTGTTGATTGGACACGCTGAACTGCCCTGATTTTCTTTTAATTGTTCCATCTATCTCGATCACCTGTCTTGCGCTAGAATAAATATACACAAGCTAAAAGAAAAGAAAATCTATTGGTGTTAACATGCGAGAATGCGGGATTATTGGATCTAGTCTAGCGTGACGCCCTGTCTTCTCCTTGCTGTTTTGAGGCAATCCGCACTGATCTTCTCTGGTCAGACGACCCCGATTTTGGTGTTATAACTCCGTTGTTTGCAGGCCTGTTAGCGAGCGGGCGAGATGAAAGGGACGACTGGGAACGCGGTGTTCCACGGCCAAGCTGAGAACACGAGCGGTCCTCGTGACTAACCAGCGTGTGGCTTAATGAACCAGAACCCTCCTGTTCGGCCAACGTCTCGCTCTCAGAGATGTCGACAGAGCCTGAGACTGTAGTAGTAGTCGCTCTTGCGTTGGCGTTGGCGAGAAGTTGGTCGCGGTACTCTTGTGCGCGATGCCTTAGATTTGCTAACGCTTTTACACCCTTTGCAAAATTCTCGGGCGAATTTCGTAAATCAAAACTTCCAAGGTAATTTGTACTATAGAATGGCGTTCGTTGAGCTTTAGATCCGGGCTCAATATGATGTGTCCAAAATGTTAGATTCTTGTTGTGGTAGGTCGCAGAAAATGTATAAGCGTTGCGATCGTAAATCTTTTGCTTGCGTAGGCCATAGTTTTGTAACTCATGCATCATATAAGCCCCATGCGCACCGTCCAAGATTACCTGCCTGTTTGCTACAGCAATAGTCCCCCCAAGGCCTTTAACTTCCATATAAAAGTTAGGAGCTAACGGAAGTTGAAGATCTTCGCATGGCATAATATCAAGCTCTTTCCGAACGTTGCTGTTAACATCCTGGAAACGAAGTCCATCAAACAAGTCAGGCTTTGGCAAGGTAGTTTTCCTTCCAGTTAGCGGTTTCAATTGAGTGAATGGAGCATCCAGGCCGCGGTGAATAATAGCGGCCCTTCGGGTAAGAAGCGGGATAATAACAGTCGTTGCTGTTATTTCATTTGGTTCTGGTGCGTCTAATAAATCCTGGTAATCTTGCAAAAGATTAAATTCCGTCAGAGAATAGTTTGGGGGGTTTGCCTCCAGCGTTTGTCTGAGGTCTTGATAGTTGGCAGGTTTTGATTGAGAACTGCCGGGCATGCCGTTGACGGGATGTATATGGTATTCTGCACAGGCAGTTTCGAATCCTTTGTCATAAGGACTAATGCGATTGGTTTCTTCAGTGGAGTTGCTCTTTGCGGTGGACTTGCCCCTTGCAGTGGACTTGCTCCTTGCAGTGGACTTGCTCCTTGCAGTGGACTTGCTCCTTGCAGTGGACTTGCTCCTTGCAGTGGACTTGCTCCTTGCAGTACGTTTGCTTCTTGTACTGCGTCTGCTTTCCGACATTGTAGAGGCCATGATAACAACTGTTGGCTCGGGATACTAAAGCTAGTTAGCTCATGATAATAATAACCGATGATAATGATATAGACATACCCCTCGAAGGTCGCTCAGATTTGGACCACCTAGTTTCGCAAGAGCAGCAAGCTTTGCGCATCGAGATTTTAGAAGCCGAGGCTGAGACCTTATGAGCTTAGGCTCCTGAGCCCTCGTTTGGTGGGAAAGCTTGTTCTGCCGGTCCAGTTCTCGCAAAGCACGACGCGTGAGCCGAATTTTCGACGGGTTGTCATGAGATGGACAAGGGGAGGGAGAGCGGGGCAGAGAGAGAGGATGGTTCGATTTGATCTTTTTGGGTAGCGTTTCATCGAGCAGAGAGTCGACTACTTGCTGTCTCTTGCGTTTCTGCGGCGCCATGGAGGATCGAGCTACGGGATATCAGTCAGGTTATAAACCAAGATATAGGAGGCCGTGCGGAGGAGTAACTCACTTGTTTAGCAGTCGAGTAAAAAGACGCTACGGGCCGGTGTGTCGAGCGGTGAAAAGAAGCTGTTCAAGTGCGAATCTAGTGGCTGGCTTGTGGTGTTAGGATGAGAAGATCGATTGGTAATGGGCGTCGCCAGATTAGCCTATGTAGTAGCCTTGTTGTGGGGTCGTTCGTATTATCTGCTGAAAGGGATCACCTAGTACTGTGGTACTTAGGTATCTAGTCTACGGCGGTATATGTATCCCTTGAGAAGTGAATCTAGCGGCACGGGTTTCTGAGACCTTCACGTTCTGCGATCTAGACCGAAAGGGTCAGGCTAGTGTGAGACATGTTGTGGACACCAACCAAAATGATGGCCGGGCACACTTAATTGCACTGGCTGAGAATCTCACGAAACCAACTATATCCCTAGGTATAGTAGAAGGTTTAGCAACTGTTTTTATCTAGGCTATCCTTCCCAACTACTAATCAAAAGGCTTGGGGCCAACCCCTTTTTACCTACCTGTATTGAAGTGAACGCCATGAGTCAGCGCCCAACCTGGGGCCGATGCTTTTAAAGAGGCAGGCTGCACTTGCACTTCCTGAGACCTTTGGGCCTTAAAATCTTATAGAATACGTTAGGGGATCGAGTGATCTCGTGGTAAAGACGATAGTTATATTAAAACAATGCGCATGAACAATCTGTCTTGAGTCTAGTAATGTGCGTCCGTCCTGCAGGCCTTTCCAAGCTGTCCTTTTATATCCCCCTTGGTCGAGCCATCCCCGGCTGATTGAATAGATGTGGTTTGCCTAGGCCCCTTCAGTAGACTGTTTACTGTTTGGCAATCCTCTGTGATCTTCTCCGACGAGACGACTCTGCTTGGTTTGCAGGCTTCTTGGTGTGCCTGGCAGATGAAAGAGGTGGCGGGCTATGTAGTATTTTACGGGGACGCCCACGCTTAGAATGCTGGCGTACAGGGACGGATGCCGAGAGATCGTCTGTTGATCCAACACGAGAACCTTGGGTTCGCTGGTTATCGTTTTCTTCATCCGGTTCGACGATAGTTTCGCTGTCGCTGTCGTCGACATCGCTGACATTGCCTGCATCCTGACCGCTAAACATCTCTCTGTCGATCTTGTTGGCCTCCTCGATGAATCGGTAGCGCTCGTCTTTTGCGCGGTACCTTAAATTTCTAGTCGCTTTTAAGGCTTTTTCAAAACTTTCTTCCAATGTATAACTGATCAAAGGAAAGCAGTCGATCATAGTAGTATAGCAGATTGGCGTCTGTTGAGGTTCGGCTGGAGGGGCTAGATGATGTGTAAACAACTTGACTACGATGTCCTGGAAAGTCACCGAATACGTATAAGCGTTGCCATCATAAACTTCCTCTTGCTTGTTGTAGTTTTGTAGCCGGTGCATGAAATGAGCTCCATATGCACCGTCTTGCATTATCTGCCGAATTCCTTGCCTTTCAACTCCATTGAAAATGGATTTAGCTTCAAGGAAAAAGTTAGGTGCTAGCGTAATAGACGAATTACGGTTTGGTGCAAGTTCAAGACTGCCTCGAACGTTTGGACGGATATCATCTTGGTGAACTCCATCCATCAAGTCAGGCTTTGGCATGCGAGTCTTTCCTCCGGTTAGCGAGTCCAAAGAAAATTTCTCCTCGTACTTGGGCCAGAAATGTTTGTTATCCTCGGGATTTCCAAGAATAATCGGAACATGATGATGCATTACTGTGGCTTCATTTCCTTGTAGTCGGGTTTCAAAAGACTTTTTGAGTTTCGCAATATTATCTTCCGTTAAAAGAGGACATCGTGAGTCCCCCCCTAGTGCGGCGCGAATCTCCTCAATGTTGTTCGGTTCTGGTGGTCGACTGTGGTCCCTTAACTCATGACCGGGGGGATAAATACCATACTTTATACAAGCCTCTTCAAAGCCATTTTCATGAGCCCCATACCTTTCAGTCTTTCCAGTCTTTTCAGACTGTTTGGTTTTCGATATTGTAGAAGTCATAACCACGTCTGTTGGCTCGCAAGACTAAAGCTAGTTAGCCAATAATAGTAAGAATTGAAAGTAATAACAATATAAACATAAATATACCTTTCGAAGGTCGCTAAGATCTGGACCTCCAGCTGCTGCAAATATAACAATATCTGGGATACCGAGTCTCCCAAGAGCAGCAAGCTTTGCGCCTCGAGATCCAAGGCTGGGCGGAAATCTAAGCTTGGGCTGAGATCTAGGGGGCAAAAGCTTGTTCTGCCGGTTCAGTTCCCGCAAAGCATCACGCGTCAGTCGAGGTGTCGATAGGAAGTTATCGTATCTTGTTTTCTTGGAACGCGTTTCATCAGGTGGAAAATCAGTTATTTGCTGTCTTTTCCGTTTCTGCGGCGCCATGGTACTCGAGCTGTAAAACGTTGGCCAGTTTATATACCCAGGTATAAGGTATAGTGTTGAGGAAGTCACTTAACAAAAGTGAGGAGACGAGACGACGGTACCGGCGTGTCGAGCGGTGAAAAGGAGTGCGAGCTTGGTGGCTGGGTACGGTGTTGGGATGATTGGTGATGGGCTGTCGTCAAATTAGCCTAGCCTCGATATGGGGCGGTTCGGTGCCCATATGTCTCTAAGGAGCTACATATATCCCTTCAGAAGTGGATTCGGCTGCGTGACATAAAGGTGAAGTACCTGTGTGATACGAGGTATTAGAAAGTAGTAATGTCTCAGAAAACCGGCCCATTGAAGTACTTAACGCAGAGCTGGTTACTACCTAGGTACCTAGGTAAGTATTTCTTATAAGAGATTATACCGGTTAGATGTATCAAGTCTGATTAGCATATCTAATTAAACATAGAGGCCACGATGAAAGCGCCGCCTAGCTATCGACCGACCCACGCATGTTTTTCCGGGCATATCTCCTTTTCAAGTAGACGGCCTGCCTGCGCATATCTCCTTCTATTGGAGGAGGATACGCTACACTAAGCCCTGGAGCTAGAAGCAGGAAGAAGCCTGTTCATGATCTCCCTCTGTAGCCTCCGATCTTCTCGTGCTTCTTCCTGTCCTCTAGCGAACAACCCTACCAGCTGATCAAGTCTTCTGCTCAGTTCTTCTATCTCACTGTCACCTCTAGAAGGCGGTATCTGCATACGCGACCTCAGGTTATAGTTGCTGGATCGCTCCGGCCGGGGATACGTAAGTCGCAGATGTCTAGGGTCGTTTGCTGGATCGGAGACGGTCCACTCCGGGGTGATGCCGTTGGTGACGAACCAAGAGTCGACGCGTTGATCTGCCGACCTTGCCCCTAGCCATTGGCGAAGGGTTGTTCTCGTCATAATGTTGGGCTTACCGGAATATGTGCGTGTCTCAACCCAAATATAGGTGGTCGGCAATCGACGAGGGCTGGTGCTGGCGGTCCCTGGCACCCACGTAACGCCGAGAATCTGGACAAATTCCGCAGGCGCCATTGTGGCATATTTCGCGGCGTTCTCCTGGATATTATTTTTCTTATCTTCTGGGAGTTGGTGATATGCGAATGCGGCCGCATCACCAACTTCGCTACCGGATGCCATTTTGAAAGGGTTGATACCATCGACCTTGATGAAGAACTTGAAGCCAAGAACCAGAAGCTCCCCTGCCATAACCCGGCGCTGGAGGGGGATATATCCCAGGATAGGATCGCCTGTGGAGGTAAATCCAGGACGTAGAGGCCGGCTGGTATGCTGGCGGTGGTTGCCTTCCGCCCCCTCTTCTATCTCTTCGTCTATATCCTCCATCTCGATGTCATCATCGTTGCTGGTGGCTCGCAGGATCGGCGACTGCCTAGACATGCCAAGCAGTTCTAGCTTCTGATGCAAAGGGTCCATCAGGAGCCGGGCCCAGGTCATCGGCCATCTATAAAGCCCCCTTTGACATGTTCTCGCGAAATACTCCCGTAGCCACACAATCTCCGTCTGTGCTCTCTCAGTAGTAAAAAGCTCGGTTTCGAAACTCATGATAATCCTCCGTTGCGCGTACTGGAAAAAAAGGAGCCATCGTCGTGGAACCTGATACATCGTAAGAACAGGTCTCCTACGATTATAGTTCTCCTTTTCAATCTGGCTGTTGATTTGGTCGATTCTGTGCAGACAAGCGAAATCGATAGCTCCCTCGACATCTCGAAAGAATGCCTTGATGTACGGAGTCACTCTGCTGTGCAACTGCTGGACATGTCTGCCGGGCAGTGGGTAGTTCTCCTCGTCATCTTCCTCGCTGTCTTCGTCGTCCTGTTGGAGAATATCATCGTCGCTCTCATTATCGTCGTCGAACGCGCTCTGAGCAAAGTCTTCATCGAAAGTGTCTACCTTAGGTGGTGGAGGGTTATTCTGGATGAAGCGGTCGTAGATCTTCCGCTTGTCGGGATCCAACAAAACATCCTTCGCAGCATTGGCAGCTAAGGTACAGTCACATTAGCTTGGAGTAGTACCCAGTGCAACCAAACGCCAATAATAGCAGCCTGAATTTGGCATGACTTTTTTATACCACGTACCTTGAGTACACTCTTGGGCGGCTGTATCTCTGTTCTTGTCAGGGTGGATACCTCCCACGGTCTTCCTCCAGGCAGTAGTGATATCCTTGTCCGTTGCATCTACTTGTATACCAAGCAATTCGTAAAATGTAGCTTTTCGGTGCATCAGTTTCAACATGCGGTTCACTCTCTTACGCTGTGCCTGGGGGCTCATATCAGTCGTGCCTTCAGCCTGGATTGCAGTGGGAGTGTCATTCTCGTCGGCGCTATCATCGGGAACAGCAAACGGCTCCCTTGACTGTGCGAGGTCCATCATGACAACTTTGGCGAATCGACGAGAGGCTTGGAAACACAATGCTTGTTGCTGCTGTGGGTGCAGCTTTCGCTGGGTAATCACCCCTTTATTTATTGTAGATTTCTTATATTACTTCTAGTATTGCACTGATATTCAATCACCACTCGGAAGGAAACACATGAAGCACTCTATGAACAGACGGGGCCAGTAGGCAATGATCCGGTTCCAAATTCCCATACAATGGCATCGATGGTCGCACCTGGCCTCCAAGTATGGCCTCATGTTCGGCTGTTGTGCAGAGGTCTGCGCTAGGTACGGGAGGCTACCTATGCCAGGCCCCGCGGGATGCAATGGTCCTTCGGAGTCATGTTATCGCACCATAGGCATGAAGCCGTATTGCGTAAGTTTCGGGTGTGATATGGATGAAGGTACTCTGATGTCTGAGGCGATGTCTTACGACCGAAGTAGAGGGCCAGAGGCCCCAGAATAGCCGTATACAGACTAACTGACCGCCAGAGATAAGAGTCTCCATGCTATCCAATGGTTATTGCGGTTGTGAAACGCTATTCTCATGGAGAGTCATTCCACCAAGCACTGTATTCAACACTTATGATAACATGATCTGACACAAGCTGATCGTACGACAACTAGAGCAGAGATACGACAGTAGCTTCCTTTGGTGTATAACCGCCAGTGTGTAAGCCTCGTATCCATGGAATGTCTTAGACAATACTATTGTGTTGAGCACTGCCGCCGTCTAAGATCTGGCTGCATTTTAGATATGCACTAGTAATTGTATACACAGATACTCATGGCTGTACTTTAGTTAAGTCACAAGAAGCCGAGCCGGAGGACGAACATGTCAGGAGGGAATCCATTATATTGGCTCGAAGCCTTCATGCAGCTATGCTAGTGGTCTCAGAATACCTTGTCCAAAGGTCTACGCAAGACATAGCCGTGTGCTTTTGTGCACAAGAAGCTTGTTTACAAGTAGTGAATAACACCAAGTCACCTCTCGCCTGCTCCGTCATACGCATCTACTGCTACAAGCCAAGAACGCTACATGGGCACGGATACGAACAACTCCTACCCGCCTGGTACCTTCGTTACTTTGTTGAGCACGTCTAAAGCGGCCGACCAGAACCCCGCGGCCGACCGCGGCCTCGCTTGATGGGCTGCTGGCCGATATTCGCCTCACCGACTTGTGACAAGGGAGGTGCGAATTGACGACTGTCGCAAGGAGCATCGGTAGCGTCATGAGTAAGGTTACCCCTGTCCAGATGCTGAAGCTCAAGGTGCTCTTCATTGGAATTTCCGGCGTGAACGCTCTGGATGGCGGCATCCTGGGCGACATTCGCCGGAATATTAGTTGACTGGCTGCCGATCTCGGGGCTTATAGCTTCTGGAACAGGAATCGGTTGCTTGATAATTCGCGAAGTGTGACGAGGCACGAATGTTTGGGGGGTCGTGGCCTTGACTGGCGGGTAGCCGGTATGCTGAAATAGTAGTCAAGGGTGAGTACAAGATTAAGGGTAGGTGGGGAGTGGGGTCTCTCACAATATCGTCTCGCGAAAGGGGAAACGAGTGGTCTGGATTCGACGAGTATTCCCACCACTGGGAGCGATGTTTGATGGCTATGTACACCTCGGCACCGAACTTTTCGTGGAGTTGATTGCCTTTCCAGAAGAGGGTGTCTGTCCGCTTTCGAAACGAAGCATTATCAAGCCTGCGTTGAGCAGCGTCCGGAGAGACAGTGTATGCTGCCTTCATTTGCACTCGTTCCATGGCTATAGCAGAAATGATATCTTTGGTGCAATAATAGGTATATGAGGGTTATGTTCTGCTATTGTATGTTGTGGGTAGGTCGGAAAGGCCTTATATATACAATCCAGGCGTCTATATTTTTTATGCCTGTCGTTTAAAAGAGTATATAAAGTAGCTTTTTAACTTTACATTTAATGATCTTGTTATAGACTACGGCAAGAATATGTACTGTTTTCATGTTACTAAGAGAAATATACAATTAATAGTCCATAAACGCTAAGTTCTATAGACGGGAAGGGTTCACAGACAGTATGGTTCATAGACCGGAAGGGTTCACAGACGGGAGGGGATCACAGACAGTCTGGTTTCATAGACGGGAAGGGTTCACAAACAGTATGGTTCATAGACCGGAAGGGTTCAGAGGTTCAGATAGTCTGGCTCCATAGATGGGAAGGGTTCACAATCAGTATGGTTCATAGACGGGAAGGGGTTCACCGACGGGAAGGGCTCACAGACGGGAGGAGATCACAGGCAGAATGGTGTCATAGACGGGAAGAGTTCATGATCAGGAAGAGTTTGGAATAAACGACACGGTCAATGATCTAGGAGAACCCCAGAGACCAATATGGGCCTCCCGTAAAAAAAAAAGACATAGCTCATAATAATATGCTCCTGTTTTACCCCCGGGTACAATTAAGTATGTCATGTTCTTCTATTGGTCAGGAAGTAATAGATGTGAGGGCAGCTCAGCTGGTGGCGGGCTGCCGCACGGAAATCACAACCGCGATTTACATCTTCGAGGTCCTTCCTCGACCTACCTGAGTATCTATCCATTCAAACAACAATACGACTTGTCCGATTATTACTCCCATTGCTTAGCCCAAACAGTCGCATCTATATCCTCACACTTATACTTACATTCTTCGAAGTCTATGGTGTAGTGCCGCAAAGCCCCCTTTAATACGACTACTATTCACGACGTCAGCATGACTACCACTCACGACATAAACCTGACCACTTCTGACGCGTCAGGACAGAGTACTATATGGCTACCCTCAAAACATGAACCGCCTCTCCTAGACGGACCGCTCAATCCAAAGTATATCAAGGAGCACAAGGCCAACGACTGGTTCCTGACATTGCATGATGCTATGCCCAAGCATTCCGAAGCGCGGATGATGGCCAAGGTGTATATTTTCCTTCGCCAGTACATGCCAGAAGGTTTTACGGGTCGATGGGCTCATCTCAGCGGCAGCGAAGTAATGAGGGTGCTCCTCTCCGATCAAGCCGAACAATCTGTGTCGCGGCACAAGGCCACCAAGAAGATCTACCCTTCCTTGGGAAAGCTGGAACACTGGATGAAGAAGGGCTCCAGCTGGCAAATTGCTTTGGAGACGAGCAAGATGGAGGCAAAGGATATAAAAGCTCACGCGACCAAGCGAAGTCAGCTCCAGAGAGCACCAATGCCTTTTTACACGCCTGAGAGGTGCCTAGCCTTCTTAGTCCTCGCGTATCCCGACCGCAAGTATCGCGATATGTTCCAACGTCTTGGGCTTGGATGGATGATGGACGATCCCAAGGCCCTGAACGTACAGGACCGGGGGTTCTGGTACGGACTCGACAGTCGCACCGTGTTCTCCGTATTTTTGCCGGCGAAGCCTCTTCCGGCGAACGAAGCCAACTGCAGTCTTGATTATGATGTTCTATTTGGCGCCTCTTTCCCCAAGTGCAGAGAGGACATCAAACCTTATCTGCCATCGGAGGAATGGGCCCAAGGCCTTTGTTTGGGGACGGAAACCGCCGATAGTAGGACCGCCGAGGAGAGAGCAGCTGATAACGCCGACGTTCCTATTGCTATTCCCGATGATAGTTCTAGCGACCCGGGCGCAGAAGGCGATAGAGCAGATGACCAGAGCTCCCGTGGGCTCTTTTTCGTTACCTCTCCGACTGGTAACACGATTGGCAAATACACACGTTCCGGCGACGGCGACAACAACTGTGCATCTGCCGCTACCGGCAGCACTAAGCCCTCTGGTGCTCTAGAAGACGTTTCTGGGCCCGCCAACACGTGGACAGAGCTGGGGATCGCTCGCCATCTCAGTGCGGATAGTAAATCAGACGGGGCGCTGCCGGGATGGGTCGCTCACTTTCTTCGCCAGACCCACGATACCTTCACCGTAATGAGAACATGGTGTTGCTTTTGGCAGAAACGGATGTCGGCTGCCGAAACGGCCGAGGAGCAGCTCTTGACGCGCTCGCTTATCTTGCAGAGCGCCCGCATTATTAGGAGCTTTCACACCTCTTCTGCGACAGCAGCAGCGGACGCGTATATGCTGCTTGACATGGGTGCCTGGGACAGGCTGTCAGAAGATTGTCCCGAGTCGCGAAACGATCTGGGGCGGATCCCCCAATTCGCCGCGTACTCCAAGGCCAGAGATCAATTTATTGAGTCGTTGGGCAATGCGAACGAAGACGCGGCCAAGCTCCGCGGCAGAATCTTCTCGCGGCAAGCCAGTTTTTTCTATTCTACCCAGAAGGACCCCAAGCTTTGGCGATGTGCAAAGGACTGTATGAGGCTCGCCGAGATCCGCCTGAGCATCTTTTCCCGTGGGCTTGTTCCAGGCAGCACACCGGCTCTGCTTCAACAAAGTCGGCTGTGGGATGACGCGGTGTTGTCGGCACTACAGCTATCGCACTGGCAAGCCTTGGCGGCGATGCATCCCGCTGCCGATCTGCCGTCCATCCTGAGTAGCTATCAGTTCGAGATATTTAACAAAGACGACCGGGCAGAGGGCCGCGCTCTGCCGACTAAGGACGCCTTGAAAAAGCCAGTATTCTCTTTCCAAAGTTATAAAGGGGATTGCCAGCAAGAGGATCGTAATATTCTTACTGCTCTTTTTGGTGCTCTAGAAACACATACCCAAAATCAATCGGCACCGGCCCCCGCGTCTGTCCCGAATGCTATTCGGTTAGCCAAGGCCTCACGGCAACCTGATTCACCACCCCGAGAGTCCGAAGGGGACACGCAGCATCAGCCTGTCCCAGCATCGCCGGAAATGGGAGGCCGATCCCAGGCCCAGCCTTCACCTACCCGCGGAGGCTCTACAAAAAGCAACAATTCTAAAAAGAGGCACCTTTTCGCGCTACATCTAAAGCAGGACAAGAATCCGTATGCGCCGCTAAGCCCGAGTAGAGCGGTAGGTAGAAACGAACGAAGCACAAAAGTCCCTCCTTTGGGAGGTGGGTCAGATACGTCGAGCATGGGGAACAACAGAAACCCCTATGCCAAAGCCATACGGAGCCCTACCGCGCGGCCTTTGAGAGTTATACCTCGCGAGAGCGTATTGAGGGAAGAAGTCAAGGGTGTTAGAGAGAAAGTAGACTTATTCCTCGAGTCACAGTGCAGAATACGAGAAGAGACGGTCCAGCTAATAGAAGAGAAGCTTGAGGCCAAGATACAGGCAGTCGTTGCGACAGTGGAAAGCCGGCTCAGCTCGCTTTCTACCCTGCATACCAAAACACATGGGGAGCTAATCGACATAATGAATGCTAAGCTAGCTTCCGTGGACGAAACGCTTAGTCGCACTATAATCGATCGCCTCGAGCTGCATAGAAATAGTCACGATGCGTCACTCGACAAGCTGGCCCGGACGATGACCGAGAAGCTAGGCAAGCAGCTGGTTCAAGTAAACCAGGGAGTAAGTACTACCGTCAACGAACAGTTTCTAAAACAGAAAGAAGTGGATGAGACGCTGGTTCAGAAAATGGAAGGCAAATTGGATGAAATCAAGGGTATCTTATCAAAAGTGCCATCCGTTGGCCAAGAAGGCTATCTCGGTTATCACTGTCCACCGCCGAGTACAAGTGAGATGGCCCCTGTCGCGTACGAACATTCTCTTATCCGCGCAGCAATCTATTACTTCAGCCTCTTCGATACCGACAGCCCTCTTGCCGAGGATTATGTGGCGATGGAGGATACTATGGCGCGTTATCCCCAGCTGGAGCCCGGACATATCGGTATGGCCATCGGGCATTTACACGTCATGGCATATGGACACTCAATGGCGGAGGCGTAAGGGAGTAGCTAATCACAGAAGGTCCCATAATAGTAACCTTGTTGTCACGGAGCTAAGCGGAAATAAAAACGATAACTGTATGACAGACAGTATAGATGACCCCTCACAGTAGATGCCAGCCACGACTAGTGGCTGCCTTTATCCCTTGCTGTACTAGTGTAGTGGCCTTAGTAATAACAATAATCCTAACATCTAAAAATCTGTATCGCGATCGATAGCGTGTCCAGATTACCCTACTCCTGCAGTTTCCTCCACTGCTGACGTATCGCACTGGCAGACCGATCTAATATACGAGCAATCTCGGTGTCTGGAGTGCCCTGTTCTTTGAGCGCACGCAGCCGTTCCAGATCCTCCGGGCGCCAGCGACGATGCGGAGTACTACGCCTCTGACGCCCGACAACCTCATTATCCCCGTCGATCCGCTGCCTCCTATGTGGTATAGGAAAGGGGCCGTTTCGTTGTAGTTCTCGGATTTGCGCTGTCGACTCGGTCCAGAGACGCTCAGCTGTTCTCATATACTTGGCGAACTGCCTATCTGTCAAGTTAAGCTGTGGTATTGGCGGGACAGCCTCGGATGGAGGCCTCGGGGCGGCAATTAACGATGACCATGTTCCCAGATGTGCAGCGCCCCTTGTCATGCTGAGAGACGTATTCTGAGCGCCGCTATCGTGGCCTTGGTCCTCATCACTATTGCTGTCCCGGTAGTCGTCGTCGTCGTCGTCGTCGTCTTCTTCCGGGTCGTCGCTGTCGGTTTCGGCGTAAGGCGCCTCATTCAGATCGTAATTAACCCTCGAGCCTAGGTCAGACCCAGAAGACAGGCGGGGGCTATCACCATCGGAGGGCGAGCAAGGCAGAATCTCCAGGAGATGATCAGAGGGATGAAAGTCGCAGCAACCTCGACAGAAATTCACATCCCCGCATATCTGGCACTGGTATCGAGTTCCCCGTATCGCTCTTTCGCATGCATGGCAAGGTGTAAAGGGCATCTGCTCGCGAGAGGGAGAGGTATGGGGTGTCGCGTTTTCTTCGGTAGGTCTGTCGGCCGTCGGCATCGGGCCAAGCACGAAGGTGTGCTCAGGATGGAGAAGCGACACATTTAGAAAGCATGTCGAGCAGAGGTGATAGGTATAGCCTTTCCTCAGGCAGGTTTGACACTGATGTCCTGTTTTTGGGTCGAGTTGTTTGGCACATAAGGTACAAGGAATGCTGCGTTCGGTACTAGCAGGTTGATGACCATTATTACGCCCTATATCGCTCTCATTTCTGTTTTTATTTCTGTCTCCATCCCCGCCGCCGTCGCCGTCGCCGTCGCCGTCGTTGTTGCCGTTCCCGTCTGGGTGATCGCCTGCACCGAGTTCGTAGTAGTGGCCACTACGAGTTCTCAGGCTGAGGCTTTGATGACTACCGGTTGTGCTGGTAGCCTTGGTGGTCGATTTCACAGACTTCTGCTGTTGATGGGTAGAATAGGAGGAAGGGTTCAAGTTTCTACCTGGTGCAAACATGGCAACGGTAGTTCTTGAAGGGGGGAGGGGGGAGACAGGTGAGGGAAGACAGATTAGGTAAGAAGCTGGCTACCTAGGTAGGTAAAAGGTTTGTCGAGACAACTTGTTACCTAGTTATCTGTGCAAGGTGTGTCTAGATAACTTATGTTACCTAGGGCTGTGTGCACCGCCACGAGAGATGCTTGCTCAACAGTCTAGGAGGTCCACAAAGTTGCCTAAAAAGGAAGGAATGACGACGCCACTTAAATTTAAATATATTATTATTATTTTATTTAGTTTTAATATATTTAATAAATTTTAATAATTTTATAAAAGATTAAATTTTATTAAAAATAGTTTAAAAAGTTTATTTTTAATGTTTATTTAAAGTTTTAATTAAAAATTATTAAATATATTATTAATAAAATATATATAATATTTTATATAAATAGTTTTAAAATTTTTATTATAAAAATTAATACGATTAGTTTTTTTAATAAAGTTATTTTTTATAATAAACTTATTTTTTATAGTGGACTTATTTTTTATAATATATTTATTTTTTATATTATATTTATTTTTTAATATTATAAAAGCTATAATAATAATTATTAACTTAAAATATTAAAGTTAATTAGTTTATAATAATAATAATTAATAATAATAATATAAATATATTTTTTAAAAATTATTTAAATTTAAACTATTTAATTTTATAAAAATAATAAGCTTTATATATTAAGATTTTAAAAACCAAGGCTAAAACTTTATAAGTTTAAGCTTTTAAGCTTTTATTTAAAAGAAAAATTTATTTTACTGGTTTAGTTCTCGTAAAATATAACGCATAAGTTAAATTTTCGATAGTTTATTATAAAATAAATAAAAAAAAAAAAAAAATAAAAAATAATTTAATTTAATTTTTTTAAATAATATTTTATTAAATAAAAAGTTAATTATTTATTATTTTTTACATTTTTATAATATTATAAAAAATTAAACTATAAAATATTAATTAAATTATAAATTAAAATATAAAAAGCTATATAAAAAAATAATTTATTTATTTAATAATTAAATAAAAAAATATTATAAGCTAATATATTAAACGGTAAAAAAAAGTTATTTAAATATAAATTTAATAATTAATTTATAATATTAACGTGTTCTATCACCATGTGGTCATCATCACCATCTGGTCACCTGGCTTGGCAGGTACTACCCTATATAAAGTTAGCGCGAATATACTTTCCCCACATTTAAATAACTCTACGAATAAAAATCGGAAAAATACCGGACCTTTTTTATTTAAGTATTAATTATATAATAAAGCTAAAAATATTTTTTTCTATTTTTTTACTAATTTTTTATACGCTAAAATAATAAAAGTGGAGAATAATTTTAGCGTACTTTAGCGTGCACGGCTAAATAAATTAGTTATAAAATTTAAAAAGATATTTTTAGCTTTATTATATAATTAATATTTAAATAAAAAAGGTCCGGTATTTTTTCGATTTTTTTCCGTAAAGTTATTTAAAGGTGGAGTAAGTATTTTACAGGGGTATTTATATATAGAAATACCGCCAAGGCTGCTGACCATATGGTGATGATGACCACATGGTGATGGATCACGTTAAAATAAAAAAATTAATTAATAATAAATATTATTAAATTAACTTATATAATAATTTTATTATAAAATTGTTTATATTATTTATTAAAAAAAATTATTTAATATTATAATATTTAAATATTTAGTTTATAATAATATATATATTTTTTAAAAAATAAATTTAATAATATAAATTTTTAAAACTTTTATATTTTATAATTTAAACCGAAAAAATTAAGCTAATATAAAATATATTATAAATATTAATTAAAATAATAACTAAATATATTTAATTATATTAATTAAAAATTTTATAAAATTAATTATATTTTTAAGTATAATAAAAAGTTTAATAATTATTTTTATTTAAATTATTTTTTTTAATTATTAATTAAAAAACTTGGGGTTAAACTTTTTTTTATTTATTTATATTAAAGTAAACGTTATAAGTTAACGTTTAATTTAAAGCTAATATTTTTAAAAAAATAAACTATATTTATATTTTTTAAAATTTTTAAGTTTTAAAATTTTATAAAATATATTAAAAAATTAAATAATATTATAATAAAAATAATAATTATATTAAAATAATATATATAAATAATTTGTTTTAAGTTTAATAATATATATTTATTTTATAAGCTTTTTTAAATTATTTTTTTATATTTTTTTTAATCGAGTTATTTTTAGTTAATTAAATAAATATAGTTTACTTAAGTTTTTTTAATAAATTATTTATTATTTAATAATTTTTTATAATTTTTTTTAATAAAATAATTTTATTTAATTTATAAGCTTTTTAATATATTTAATAAATAAAAAAAATAGTAAATTATATAATATTTTATAAAAATATTTATATTTAAAATATTAGCATATAAAAATAAATACCGAAAAATTATTTATTAATTTAATATAAAAACCTTAAATTTATTAATTATTATTTTTTTATTTAGTTTAATAATAATTTCGCTATTATTATTATTAATATTATTAATATTATTTATATTTTAATTATTAAATATTTTTTTATTAATTTTATTAATTTTTTTAATAAATTAATAATATTTGTTTTTTATATAATATTTTAAATTTTTAATTATTTTTAAGGCTTTTTTAAAACTTTTTTTTAATATATAATTAATTAAAAAAAAATAATTAATTATAATAATATAATAAATTAACGTTTATTAAAGTTTAATTAAAAAAGTTAAATAATATATAAATAATTTAATTATAATATTTTAAAAAATTATTAAATATATATAAACGTTATTATTATAAACTTTTTTTTATTTATTATAATTTTATAACCGGTATATAAAATAAGTTTTATATATATTATTTTATATTATTTATTAAATTTTTTGCTTTTTAATTTTATTAAAAATAAATTTAGCTTAAAAAAAAAATTAAATATTAATATAATAAATAAATTATAATTTAATATAAGTTTAAAATTATTTTAAATATTTAAATAAATATTATTTTAATAAATTTTATTTATTAAATTAAACTTTAATATATAAGTTTTTTTTTTAGTTAATAAATTTAAAAAATTTTTTTTTTTATATTTAAACTAAAAATATTTATTATTTTTAGGATTTTTAAAAATAATTAAAATATAATAATATATTATTATAACTTTATTTTTTTATAATTAAATTTTAAAAAACTTTTTAAGTTTTACGATATTATTTTTTATTAAAAAAAAATATTATAAAACTTTTTTTATTATAATATAAATTTTTTTAATATTATTTAATTTTAATAATTAATTATAATTTTTTAACTTATAACCGAGAAAATAAATATTATATTTTATATAAGCTTTTTTAAAATTATTTTTATAAGTTTTATATTTTTTAATTTTTTTAGTTTTTTTAAACTATTTAGTTTTTAATATTATAAAAATTATAATTATATTTATTAGCTTATAAAATTAAAATTAATTAATTAATAATTATAAAAATTAAAAATAATAATAATATAAATATAAATATATTTTTTAAAAATTATTAAAATTTAAACTTTTAATTATTATAAATATAATAATATTTAAAATATTAAGTTTTTTAAAAGCAATAAACTTTACGCCTTAAAATTTAAAGCTAAGCAAAAATTTAAACTTAAGCTAAAATTTAAAAAATAAAAGCTTATTTTATTAGTTTAGTTTTTATAAAATATTACGCGTTAATTAAAATATTAATAAAAAATTATTATATTTTATTTTTTTAAAATATATTTTATTAAATAAAAAATTAATTATTTATTATTTTTTTTATTTTTACGGCGCTATAATATTTAAATTATAAAATATTAACTAGTTTATATACTTAAATATATAATATAATATTAAAAAAATTATTTAATAAAAATAAAAAAATAAAATAATAATATTAATATATTAAATAATAAAAAAAAATATAAGCTTAATAGCTAAATATAATATTAAAATAATTAATAATAAATTATTATTAAATTAATTTAGTTTTAATATAAAATAGTTTAATATTTATATATTTTTAAAAAATTATATATATTTTTTTAAAAATAAATTTAATTATATAATATAAAAATAAAAAATTTATATAATATAAAATATTAAAAAATAATAATATTTTAAAAAATTAGCTTATTAAAATATTTAATATAAAGCTAATTATTATTTAAATATTTAAATAAATATTTTTTATAAAAAATTATATTAATTAAATATATTAAATTTAATTAATATATTTAATTAAATATAAAAACTATAATAAAAGCGCTATTTAATTATTAATTAATTTATATATATTTTTTTAAGTATATTTTTTTTTTAAATAAATAATTTATTTACGCATATTTTCTTTTATTAAAAAAAAATATATTATATTAAGTTTTAAAACTAAAAATAAAAAAAAGCTTGTTTATAATTTTTTTTTATAACTTTTAATTTTTTTATGCTTTTTTTTATTTTTTAATAAATAATTTTATTAATTAATTAAACTTTTTATTTAGTTTTTTTATTTTATTATTATTTTTAAAAAATAATATTTATATATATAACCTTAAGTTATAATTATTAAATCGCTTTAACCGAAAATATATAAATTATAAATATTTAAAATTATTTATTAAATTAAAAATAGTTTATTTTAAAATAATATTATTAATAATAAATTAAAAGTTAACGCGTTAATTTACCGACTTTATTTTTAGCTATTAATAAAAAGTTATTTTTATTATAATATTAAGCTTATTAAAATATATATATATTTTAACTTAAATATAAATAATCGGCAATTAATAAAAAATAGTGCTAGCGGTTTTTAATATTTATATAACGCTAAAAATTTAAATAAATTTTGTAGGCGTTATTATAATATATTTTATAGCGTTTTTTTAAATATTATTTTTTTTATTTTTTAAAAGTTAATAATATATAAATACGGCTATATTATTAATTTTATTACCGGATATTATTTTAAAAAAGTTAATATTATTAACTTTAATAAAAAATTTAAAACTAAAAACTAAAAGCTTTTTTATTATAATTTAACGCTAAAAAAAAATATATTTTAAAATAAAATCGATTATAAAAATAAATTTAAAATATAAAAGCCGGCTAATATATTAATAATAATTATTTTTTATTTTATTTTTTATTTTTTTATTTATATTTTTTATTTTAATATTATTATTATTATTAATAATTTATAAAATTAATAATTATTTAAATATATTAAATAATTTAAACTTTTAATATAAAAAGTTTATTAAAAGTTAAGCTTAAGTTATTAATTATTTATAAAGCTTTTTTTAATATATTTTCGCAAAATATTTTTATAATTATATAATTTTTATTTATATTTTTTTAATAATAAAAAGCTTGGTTTTAAAATTTATAATAATTTTTTATTACGCGTATTAAAAAAAAAAAAATTATTATTATAAAATTTAATATATTATAAAAATAAGTTTTTTATAATTATAGTTTTTTTTTTTAATTTAGTTATTAATTTAATTAATTTTATATAAACAAGCGAAATTAATAGTTTTTTCGATATTTTAAAAAAATATTTTAATATATAAAATTATTTTATTATATAACTATTAAATATATTTACTAAGTAATAAATAGTTTTTTTTATTATTTTTTTTATTATTTTTATTGTTTTATTAAAAAATATTATTATCGCTTTTATTATTATTATTAAACGCGTTTTAAATAAAATTTTTATTAAAAATATTTATTTTAAATAATAAAAAATTATTTTAAATAAAGCGGTCGTAGATTTTTTATTTATTAAGATTTAATAAAATATTTTTTATAATATTTATAACTAAAATATAATTATATTAATATAAAGCAATATTTAATATAATTAAATATTAATAATAATAGCTTAAATTTAATATAATTTTTTTATATTATATATTTTAAATATATTTTTAAGCGGTTATATTTTTATTTTTATTAACGTAAATATTTTTTACGGTTTTTTTTTAAATAATAATAATATTTTTATTTATTATATTTATTTATATATTAAATAATTTATAAAATAATATGTTTTATATATAAATAAATTATTTATACGAGTAAATTATTTTTTATTATATTTTTATATTTAATTATTAATAATTTTATAAATATAATTAATATAATTAAAAATTAATTAGATTTTATTTTATTATTTATTTTTATATTTTTTTTATAAGTTTTTAAATTATAACTAGTGTTATTATATCGGCTATATTATCGCGGGCGCAATATACTCGCTTTATTATTACTATAACTTTTCGACGTTTATAATTATATTTAATTTTATACGTTTTTTTAAGCAATTAAATTAAATATATTTTTTATAATAAAACTTTTTTTATTTTATAAACGTTTTTTTTTATTTTTTTAGCGTTTATTAAATATTTTATTTATTATTTAAAAAATTTAATTTTTTTTATTTATTAAAATTAATTAATACGCTAATATTTAATTTATTTTTGTTAATTAATTAATAATTTTTAAAATAAATATTAAAAAGCTTTTTTAATATTAAAAAATTTAATTTTTAATAAAAATTAATTAAATAAACGTTTTTTTTGCGGTTTTTAGCGTTTAAAAAACCTAAAGTTTAAAAAAATTAAAAATATTTAAAATTAATATCGGCAACTATAATTATATATTTAGTTTTAAAATTATAGCTTATAAATTATAAAATATTAATTTTAATTTTTAAAAACTTTTTAAAATATTTAATTTTATAAAAATTATTAAATAAACTTTTTTAAACGTTATAAAAAATTTAAGTTTAATAATATAATTAATATATAATTTAATAAATTTTAATATTTAATAATTATACGCTTACTTTAATAAATTATAAAATTTAACATTAAATAATTAAATTAAATATAATAAATATAAAAATAAAAAAATTATTATAATATTTTTAATTTTATAATAATTTTTAAATTTAACTAATATATAATTTTTATATTAATTTAATATTAATATAACGTGTTTTATATGCGAGCGGATTATTTGAGCGAGCAGATCAGGTTTTTTTAGCGTACCCTTTAAGTATATTTTATATATAAAAAATAATTGTCTCCACTTTTAAATAACTCGGTCAAAAAAAATTAAAAAAATATCGGACTTTTTTTTTTTAAACTATAATTATATAATAAACTAAAATCAATTTTTTTTTATTTTATAACTATTTTATATAAGCGTGCATCCTTAAAAAATAAAATTATAAAGATTATTTTAGCGTATTTTTAAATATCTTTTTAAATAAAATATATAAAAAATCGAAAAAAATATTTTTAGCTTTATTATATATAATTATTTATTTAAATTTTAACCCTATATTTTTCCGATTTTTTTTCGTAGAGTTATTTAAAAGTGGAGTAAGTATTTCCTATATTAATTTAGCCTGCAGGGTACGCCAAGCCAAGTGATCTGCTCGCTCGAATGATCTACTCGCATGTAAAACACGTTATTTTTTTAATAATTATTTTAATATAATGTTTTTTATTTTAATATAATTTTAAATTTTTAAAATGATTTTTAACCTTTAAAATTTTTTTTAATTAATTTATTTAATTATATAAACTTAATTAAACTTAATTATATATATAATTATATAAATATAATTATATAATTTTTATTTAAAAATTATTATTATAATTAATTTATTATTATTATTATTATTATTATTATTATTATTATTATTATTATTATTATTATTATTATTATTATTATTATTATTATTATTATTATTATTA